>JANTPZ010139988.1:0-33513 GCA_025593235.1 Vachellia pachyceras | reverse complement strand
GGAAAGAAGAGATAACAAAAATGACTAACTGGCACAACTCCTACACAACAGTAAGACACCTGAACAAGACAAGGCTCCTCTGGCTTTTGAGAGGCCAGAGCTCTCTCCTCCTAAGCAACGACTTTTCTTCCCTCCTTCCCTCTAGGCACGCAACCCTAGATAACTGACCCCCCCTCCACTTCCTGGACCTTCTTGGGCTGGACATCATTAGCCAAGCCCACTTCCTTCTGACGTAGAACCTGCCCAGGTTTGGGCCTCCTTCTCTGGTATACCAGCCCTTCTGGAGTGCTGGGCTCATCATAAACATACAACATCAACAGACTTGCAGCACCAAATATGATGAAGCAAGACCACCTTCCTCCTAGACTGAAGGGAAGATTTATAGAACCCAAAAAGTGACTCACAACCCCCAACCTATACTACAGCCATACTACAGCCACCCCATATACTATTTTTTTCTTCCAAATGGTAACTCAAAGTGCTGACCAGCGAAAAGTATCTTGCCCTTTCCATATATTTTCTTTAGTTTCCAAGAGTGGTCCTAGCAGATAATAAGTTATCGCTTAAGAATGAGACATAGGGAATCTAATTGTGCCTTGCTCTATTAGTTAGCCATGCAGTGGATAGTAGTATGTCAATCAACTCTAGTATCTTGTGTTATCTTAGCCCATCTGAATATTACTGTCCAAGTATGGTGACGAGAAAATGAAATACATTCCATATCAATTCATTTACACCTAGCCATTTTCCCCCTATGTTGGTGAGCATATAACTGTCACTGTGAAGCAACCCATAGCTGTTTGCCCTGTTGGCAATAAAACAGTCAATCATATTGCAGGAAAATAGGAATTGAAGTACAAAGCAAAATAATCCAAATTATGTGACAAAACAGAGAAAGATAATAAACTGAATTAAAACATGCTGATACTTATTCAAGTGTGATGGGAAACCTTTTTCTAAAATCAAGCAATTAAGATGGGAGAACTAATCCACTTAGATACCACTTTAGTGTCCTACTTTACTCAGTGCGGACCGTAGATATCTTACTTCACCCAAGTAATGGAAAACTTGATTAAGGATAATTAATATTATTTTAATATTGTTTTGTTATTAGCCTAAGATAATTAGAATTTTTTGTTATCTAGATTAGGTATTTTATTTAAATAATGAAATGTAAATTATTTCTTAGTTTTATTTTGAAAAAGGATTAATTAATATTCAGCTATTGTATATGGATGAGAGTATGTGTATCAAATGCAAGACAATACAATATATGTAAGATAACAAAACATATTTGAGTTATTTTGGAACATTTTATAGTGGAAAAGTTCAACAATAGAAGTTTGAAAATATACTGTACTTCTTCCAATCTTAAATGTATAACCTATTTACTTAATTTGATTCGATTAAGGATGTTAATTTAGTTAATGTCTTTTTTTTTTCTAAAACACACTAATAATCTTCCTTAATTCCATTCCTCCCTCTTACTTGATTATTGTTGAACGAGTATTAATAGGGTTATTTAGGAAAAATGATAAAAATAAGAAATAGGGGAGTAAGATCAACTTCCTAGTTTGGTTTTAAATTAAGGGCAAGAGTACCATCTTGAAGGGCAGGAGGGGTATCATATTGGATATGCATCCAACACGGATGCCTGAACTGTTTTGAAGTATCCATGCCACATAGTTTTAGTATGATTTATTTTTTTATCTTGTCAGCATCTTATTTCACAACTATTCAGTATGATTTATATTATTCTTCAATAGTTGATAGGGGTTCCCAAACTACAGGATCCTGTGTGTATGCCTAATACTACTATTTCGAATTATCTTTGGTCTACGTGATCCTATAACAATCCTGTATAAATGTAATAATGTGATGTTTCTCTGGTTGATTGTTCCATGATGTTTGTCTTTGTGTGGCTGAAAATGGGAACTTCTACTGTAAGTAATGTACTAAATCAATTCCCTCTCTTTGAACAAATGTCTCTTAAGTTGTTTCATGATGGTTTTTTTTCATAACCCTCTTCGTTCTTAGGTAGGAGGACAAATATCAAGTAAAATTATGTGTAATTATAAAATCATGTGTTATTGGAACGCTGAACTGTTTAAAAATTCAATTACTCTTGTTAAAAGAATCAACTATTAGGTACTTGAAAATGATATTTGATTTTTCCCTTTCTTTTCATAATTTGTTATTGCTTGCATGCGGTTCCCATCATTATTTCGTTTCTCAAGTGACCGTTATTTTTTTACCGTTTTGATTTTTTTTTTTGGCTTCCATATTGATTAGGTAACTGATTGGGAAGGTAGAGAAATAGACCTGTCCGCAGATCAAATTGGCCGCAGGATTATATTCCCTTCGGGTGGTGTCCTTGTTACTAACAGCATCTTACATGACCAAATTCTGCGGATCATCTCTCAAAATTCAATTCTTTGATGCTTACTGGTCAGTTCTCTTAGTGGTAAAAATTACTTCTGTTTTTGCAATCTGTGTCATGTATCATCTCTAACATTCATTCTACAAATAAGATCTTTCATTGTAGAATTCTAATATAATATTAATGATGTATGATTACGAAACAAATGGCCCATTATATTTTTTGCAATGTGGCATGAGACGGGGTTCGATGCTAGCTCATTCACTCATCAAATAAAACCTTTTAAATTTTTAAATTTCACTACCCAAAATTTGTCTAAGATAAAAATTGAAAATGTAAGCAACGGTTAGCAAACATGTAATCTGCTCATTTGTGGTTTAATCCTTTTATCAGTCTATTTATCTTGATCTTAGTTGTGGATTATTCTTGGCCAAAAAATGGCTATTCTATCTCACCCATTTCCCTTTTGTTTTTTTTTTGAGAGCAAACATATACTCGGTTTCTTCTTCTTCTTTTTTTTTTTTCCGTTACCAAGTTTGTCCAAAATCCACTTCAAGGTTTGGACTAATTCCTTTTGAGGCTTAGAGTATAAAGGCTTTGTTAAACATAAGTTTTTTAATTCTAAGGGGCAATTTTTTTCAATTTTGACGCTTTAAAGGTAACATTGCCCTTAAAAAGCTTTTGAAATATTTCTCTCGTGTAAGAATTTGTAGGGCAAATTTTCACCTTAAACCTTTATGAAAATTAGTAAAACACAATGACAAATATAGAAGTATGAGTATATTGAGTGGCTAACTCAATGATATAATGATTCTTACAACCAACAGAGTTTCTACACTTAATATGATCAGGGTGGTTATTGCAATTTAAATACAACTATATATTGATTTTCTGTGAATAGAGATGCTAGCTACAAGAACTAGCCACCTATTAGTCGCTAGTGAGAGTGGTTAATGCGTTTGCAAGAAAAACATGTAATCAAAATAGGCTCAATGATACCCAACGGCCACTGTTGACTTGTTCTAGACAAAGGAGACGTGCTAGACCCGAAGGAGAAAATCCAGGAGCTTAGTTCAAGTCAAATTCTACCTTATTTATTTTAATTATATTTTCTTTTGTCATTTGAATTACTGTTTTTATTTAATTGTTTCTGTTGAGAAATAATTGGTGCCACACATCCACTTAGGTTTGGTTGGTTGTTTCATTTCTGTTATTTCAATTTCATTATCCGAACAATGCTGCTGTAAATTCACTATATATTGCCCAGTGCAATAGGTCATCGGAATTTTTTAGGGCAAACCTTATTGGAGATTTTCCTTGGCTATTTGAGAGATTGAGTGAGATAATATGTAATATCCGTATTTTCTGTATCAGGAAATAAAGGCTAAACGAGTAATTAAATGACAAAGAAAGGTCAAAGAATAGCATAATTCCTAGAAAGTTATTTGGTCACCAAGTAAAGGCATTTTGATAATTTTGAACAAAATATCAGGAAATTTCCCCAAGACTAGAAGAGCAGAAATAACCTCAAAATGAATTTTTAATAATTATTTAATATTTTGCTGATTAAAGAATATTTAGACAAATATAATTATTAAGAATACCAAGAGACCTCAAATAACTATTTAAAATATGGGGAAAAAGTTTAAAAATTAAGTGAATCTCTAATATTGGTTTCAAGTTTAAGTCAGAAACAGTTTACCTGCACGTAAAAAAAAGGATAGCAAACCTAGGAAAAGGGCAGATACAAGAAGCTATTGAATTGAAGTTGAAAAAATTTGGAGAAGTACCTCTAAATAAGAGGAATTTATTATGGTATTACTCTGGTCAAGTAATCTAAGAGTTCCCAGAAAGAATTCTTGGAACATTTTTGCTATGTCGCCAAGCAAAGGAATTTCAAGAAACTTCAAATAGAAGTAAAGATATGGATTAAGGGGCTAGATTTCAACACTTGACATGATCATATTTAAAGGGAAAATGTAAGAATAGTTTGTCTAATTGGTAGAAATTATCAGTAGAAAGTTATTTTATCAGATGTAGTTTAGGCCCTACTTGTTACCTAAGTTTTATGTGTTTTAAGTCATATGGGAGTGAGGGAATGATGAAATTCAATTTGGTGCTTATTGGAATTTTATCAGATGCAGTTGAAGCCCTGCTTAATGGAATCTGCTACTTCTAATAAGCTGTTAAAAATTCCAAGTGAAGATTCGAGGACTAATCTCTTTGAGGAGAGAGAGAATAATGCGATTCAGTTTGATGCATCAGATTCAAATGAGCCTATGCAAATCCCAAGTGGACCAGCCACAGCAAAAGCAAGAGCTAAGAGATTTAGGGAAGCGTTAAATGAGCTTGTGCAAGAGGTTTTAACAAAGAAAATAGCAGTTGGAGCAACAAATGAGAATGAAGACTCTAAAGACATTATTAATTTGATTTGGGCTTAAAGTGGACTTGCAGATCATATTTTGGGCTTGGAGGTTTCAAATTAAAGGACTTGGATCATGGGCTACACAAAGAAGGACTCTTTTGGGCCTAAATTGCCAATTATCTTTTATTTATTTACGCCAAAATTTAGATAAAAGATATTCTTTTGAATATCATTATATCTAGATTTTATGATAGATATCCGTTTCAAATTTGAATTTTATCTCTTTAGATTTAAGATTGAATTTTATCTTTTTAGGATAGAATTTTAGAATGTAACCTTTATAAAAACATTGTAATGCTCATTCTGGAGATAAATATTAGAGATTATCATATTTGATTTTTGAGCTTAAACTTTGCATTGTGTATGTTGCTTCTTGAGAGTGGATTCTCTCGAGGGTTCTTTATAGAACTAACGACTTATTAAGGCTTGATGAACCTTGTGGCGTCTTCCAACACTTAGATTACTTGTTCTCCTATGTCCAAAGGTTCAAGTGGATTGTTAACATTTGTTTGGCTTTCTTAGGGTGTGTATGTTTCAGACTGGATGTTGGTTCTTCGGATCTTTCCCTATTGGGTTCGCGCCATCTTGGTATCAAAGCTTTGGTTCTAAACTCATGTTTTATCTTTCTGTTCATTCTGTTTAAATTTTGTTCATTGTTTTATCTTTTCTTGCCTCTATTCTTTCCACTATCTTCAAATTGTCTCCATTTGTTCATCCACTTTTTCTTCGTGTCTTTCAATATTCAATAGGTCAATTTCATAGTTTAGAGTCTCATCTTTCATCTCATTTTGGAATCATTTCAATCAGAGATTTCTACATTGAGTTTCATTTGTTTCAAATTCAATGCATTTTTTGGAAATTCTGGATTCAGTTCACTTGTTTTCAATCTTTGTGTCATTCTTAAACAATCTTGGTGTCATGTCTTGAACAATCTTTTTGACATTCTTGATTATATTAAACAATCTTTGGGTCATTCTTGATTTATTGAATAATCTTTGAGTCATTCTTGAAATTCTTGAGTAATCTTGTCATTCTTGAAACATTTTGTGTCATTCTTGAACAATCTTGGGGTCAATCTTGATTTTCTTGAACAATCTTGGTGCCATTTTGGATTTTCTTAAAAAAAAAGTACAATACGTATGGTGAAAAAGAACTTTTCAAGGATTCCTAGATATTGCTAAAAGGACTTCAAAGGATGACTACTGAAGCATATTAATGGATGTCTAGTCATAACCCCAAGTTAAAAGAGACTTTTATCAAGAGTTGAAAGAATTGAAACAAGGCTCTAGTGTTAATGTTTATTTTCAAGAGCTGGAGTTAGCTATGATAAGAGCTTGTGTGAAGGAAACTCCAAAAGCCATTAAGTATTATTTTATACATGGGCTTAATCTTGAATTAGCTAATTTTGCAAGGATGTGGATCTTCATAGATATCGTGTTAGTGTAGCATTTGACCAAGAGCGGGTAAATTGGTCACTTTTAAAAATTTAAAATCACAAACGCAGAATTTAAACAAGTCACGGATGAGAAACAGAGAGAAGATGAACACAGAAGATTTATCCAAGTTTGGTCCTTCTATCCTACGTCCAGTCTTCAGAGCTCCTATGAGATTTCCAATCCACTAATCAGAAATAACTTAGGCTAACCAGCTTTTACAACTGAGGATCACACTCTCCCTCATAACACGTATTAAAATAGAGACCGACACTATGTTTTTAAGCTCAGTTTCAATCCTATGACCTCAAGTCCCCAACCTTGAGTTTTTCACATCAAGACAATAAGAATTTGCAATTTAAACTCTCTGGAAAGGGTAAATATGTAATCACTGAAGCTCACTAGAATTTATGAACAAAATGACAGAGACGGTAGTTACACAGACTAAATACGTATTAATGCGTATTCGTCATTCTCCTTCTTCTCTGTCTTGAATGCTTTTCATTTATAGCAAAAGCTTTATTCATTAGCCGTTACTCAGAATTCAAAGTCCGTTAGAGAGACCTAGCTTTCTGTTACTCATAGTGACAACCTCCAATGTTCCGCAATTAGTGCTTTATTTAATGTAGCTCAACTATCGACGGCAGAGTTGAACATTAAAGCTTTGTGCCAGAGACATTCTCATCCAACATGTGCCTATTTAATGAAACATCTAAAGTGTATTTATCAGAGCAAGTGAGATTCAAATAAGCTACACACAAAAATGGACAGATTTGGTAAAAAGCAAACTACGCTGTGTCAGAGATTTTGTCAGACAAGTGTAGAACTCGAGTTCTGAATTTTCATAACTCGAGTGCTGAGGCAGTCTACATGGAAATATATTGAAGACCATGAAGTCAAACTTTAAGTTTTCATAAGCAGGACTCGAGTTTTAGAGAACTTCAAGTTGAAACTTGAGTTTTCAATAAGAGTTCTGTAAAACAGTTTCAAAACTTTTGTTTAGAACTCAAGTTCTAAAAGTTAGTTTTGTTTGAAGTTTTGAAACTAGAAGTTTTATATAAAGAGACTCGAGTTTTATAACATCAGAAAAAACTGATCAAATGAAGAATCCTTTGAAACTCGAGTTTATACAAAATGGAACTCGAGTTTTGTAAAACTTTTGTTTAGAACTCAAGTCTTTATATAAAGTTTTGAACTGGAAATTATTTGCAAGGTATGAAATTTGAGTTTTCAAAAAATGTAGAACTCGAGTTCTGTAAAACTCTAATATAAAACTTCAAGTTTTCAGTGCAAGTTTTATTTGAAGTTGTGAAACTTGAGTTGTAAAATCATGGAACTCAAGTTTTGACAAAGAAGGTTTTTAGACTAAATTCACGAAGCATGAAACTCAAATTCTGTGAATATGGAACTCCAGTTCTATAAGGCTTTGAAAAATTTGAAGCTGAACTCAAGTTTTGAATTCAAGTTTTATGCTTGAACATTATGAAACTTAAGTTTTAAAGAATTAGGACCCGGGGTTTTGAACTAAAAGAAAAACTTCTTTCTAAAACTCGAGTTCTAACTGAAGGTTTTTGAATTGAAAACAAAAACTTCTTTTTCAAACTCAAGTTTTAACATTAAGTTTTGAGATTAAGGTATATAACTTGAATTATGAAAGTATTAAACTCGAGTTTTGAAATATTTTCACTAATTCAAAATAATATAAGATTTTGAAACATTTTAAATCCTGTAACAACATAGAGTTTTGTTATCATCAAAATAAGGTATCAACATATCAAAGATTTGCTTCCTCTAGTTGCTGAGTATGAGCAGAAGATCAAGCTAGAGAGGGTTTCAAAAGATAGATCAAATTCAAAGGATATTGAAGAAGTGGTTTTTGTTGGCCCTGTCACAGAGACAAAACAAAGAGGAGGAAGAATTAAATATTGGAAATCATGACAAAAAATTTATAGAAGAAGACTTTCTTATCCCAAGCATTGATCTTGTGGTTGAATAAGAATTGAATGCTAAAAATCTTCCAGAAAAGTGTATTAAAGAAGAAATCCATATTCCAAGTGCCAACCCTGTGGTTGAAGAAGAGTTGAAGGTTGAAAATCATGCAAAAATATGTATAGAAGAAGAACTCCTTATTCCAAGTACCAATAGTGTGGCTAAAGAAGATTCCCTCAATCATTAAAAGAAAATTGAAAAATATGAGTGGAATGATAGAGAGCAAAGTTGTGTTTGAAGAAAAAGAGATTAAGCATATGAAGTGTTTTCAAAATAAAGAGACAAAAAAGAGAGATTTGAATTGAGTGAAAAGATATATGAAAAGATTTGTGAAGAAAGGGATTCATAATTATTACAAGGATAATTCCTTTGTAACTAACGATGATAATAATTCTTTTCATTCTGATTCTAGTGTGTTACAGGTATTCTTAGATTTCTTTCCTGAGAGTCCACATAATGAATTTTTATCCTTAAGAAGTATTGTGCCCTTATTTTCTTCACGTACTGAAGATTCAAGGATGAATCTCTTTGAGGAGAGAGGGAATGATGCGATCCAATAGGACACATCCGATTCCAATAAGCTGTTAAAAATTCCAAGTAAAGATTCGAGGATGAATCTCTTTGAGGATAGAGGGAATGATGCGATTCAGTTTGACGCATCAAATTCAAATGAGCCTTTGCAAATCCCAAGTGGACCAATCACAAGAGCAAGAGCTAAGAGATTTAGGAAAACGTTAAATGAGCTTGTGCAAGAGGTTTTAACAAAGAAAATAGCATTTGGAGCAACAAAATAAGAATGAAGATTCCACAGACATTATTAATTTGATTTGGGTTGAAAATGGAAATACGGATCATATTTTGAGCTTGGAGGTTTCAAATTAAAGGGCTTGGACCATTGGCTATATAAAGGAGGATTCTTTTGGCCTAAATACTCACATTTTGGGCCAAAATTGTTGATTATCTTTTATTTATACGAAAATTTGTTGTTTGAATTAGATATAATTAGATAAAAAATATTCTTTTGAATATCATTATATCTAGATTTTAGGATATGTATAGTTTCAAATTTGAATTTTATCTCTTTAGATTTTAAATTGAATTTTATCTTTTTAGGATAGAACTTCATAATGTAACCTTTATAAAAACTTTGTAATGCTCATTTTGGAGATAATATTGGAAATTATCATATTTGATTTTTGAGGTTAAACTTTGCATTGTGCAAGTTGCTTCTTGAGAGTGTATTCTCTCTAGGGTTCTTTATAGAACTAATGATTTATTAAGGCTTGATCAACCTTGTGGAGTCTTCCAACACTTAGGATCCTTGTTCTTCTGTGTTCAAGGGTTCAAGTGGATCGTTAGTCTTTGTTTAGCTTTCTTGGGGTGCATATATTTCAGAATGGATGTGAGTTCTTGGGATTTTCCCTATTGGGTTCGTCCCACGAAGGCCATTATGTTGACCAAATTGTAGGAAAAAAAAGAGAGGGCCACAGTTTGGAGAACACAAAGATGAGGAAGCAAAGAGAACAAATCCGACTAAAGTTTGGTACCAAAACTTTCAATTCTTCAAGTTTTTAGCTCCTATCTTCCATTTGATAAAATTGGAAATAAGATAATAATTCAAATGGGTCCAACATCCATGCCAAGTCCTCAACTTTGTACTACAGGGAAAAATAGCAAACAAAGTCTAATTAATATGAAATTTTCCAAAAAATTAGTTCATATGTTAAGCTTTAAAATGTGACTAAGATAACTGAATTTGGACAAGCATACAAAAAGTTATGGCTTTCCAAAGTAAGAGAAAAATTTGAAAAAATAAAAAACGACCATATGAATAGTGCATAATTACATATTAAATTTTATTAATTAGTCAAGATATTTAACCAACTGGTATTTTTTCCCTATAGAAAATTATATAATCTTCATTTAGAGGCTTGAATCACTCAATTTCAATTTTTCTAGAATTAGCTGTGAATTTTCAAAAGTTGGCCCTAAAATCTAAAATTTTTGACAGTGAATAGTAACTCATGGCAAACTTTGGAGTTTCATTTCTTTAGCCTATTTTAAGTTGAGGAAAGCATTTGAGGGGTTCAATAATGGTTTTTAATAAAGATATTAAGTTAAAAGTAAGGTATTACAACATGTAGGGATTAGCACACGTTGTTTCAGAAGTGCTCCCTGACGTAGAGCATAAGCTTTGTGTGAGGTATATTTATGCCAATTGGAGCAAACAATGGAGGGGTAATGAGTTGAAGAAATATTTTTTTACTCGTGCATGGAGTACGTTCCCAAAGCAATTCAATGATAATCTAAAAGCCACTTGGACGTCTAAAGAAGCAAGCAGTTGAGGCTGCAATTTCATACAATCCGAGATCTTGGATAAGGGCCATTTCACTAGTAGATGTCAGTCATGGGAGGTAGAAAACAATATGTGTGAATGTCTAAATACATGGGTCCATGAATATCGTTGTCATTTTGTCCTTTTTGTTGCCATTTCACTTCATCATCATTTCCGTTCAGTGTATGGTCACATCATAATGCATTCATTGCCATGTCAACGAAAATGTCATGTGTACACAGTTGGTCAGGGGTTAATTTGCGTTTTGAGAAACCTGTTAGTTTTGTTAAATATGTACCTTTTTTACAACGCTATGTGTATTTCTGCACATTTCGAAATTTTATGGTGCCAGACACTCCTCGAGCAAAATTTAATTTTTAGAATTGCACCTTTACTTATAAATAAAAGATGGTTTTATCTAAATTTAACCAACAAATATGAGAAATTAAATAAAAGATAGTTTTATCTAAATATGTTCAATAGATTTAATTTAACATATTCATTTAATTTGGATAAAGAGTCAACGAGGGTAATATTTAATTTATCTCCATATACTAAAACAATATATCACATCAAGATTGATCAATATTTAATCTATCATTATGGATTAAATCCATGATTAGTATTTTAAATCAAGATTTAATTTATCTTTATAAATTAAATTCAAAATCTTACTTTTTATATCAAGATTTAATTTATTTTTATAAATTAAATTCAAGATTTATCTATCTTTTAAATTAAATACAAGATCTATCTTTTAAAATATATCCAAGATATATCATCACATATATAATATACATATATATATATACATATATAAATATCCGAATATAAATACATATTTATCCTCTTTAGAATATTCATTGAATAATAGGTTCAATGAATTTGAATATTTTAGCTTTTGTTGGGCTATTTTGTATGCAATTCTGTAGGTCCATATAAAGTTGGCGGTGGGCAAATGACTACACTATTGCACAAGTTGCAACCGATTGTTCGCAAGATATTGCAATTACCTAATTCATATGAGGATCTATAAACCAATATAACTTATCATACAAGCATATCATGTCCCTTTTGTCACATGATATTTTGGTTAAAGATAAGACATGGAGATTGTCATTCTCTTATTCATGACCTTCACTTTCTCGACCCTGAATGGTGTAATTATAGAGACGAAACTTCCTTTCCATCACAGTATGAGCATACATTTTTCAAACTCACTCATTGAGGGGCTTACAATCTCTCTCTACTAATGTCAGGATAAATCATATCTTGACAATTTATATTCCTCTACATGAAATCTATAAAACTCGAATATAGCCTTTATCATCTTTTGGTTAAAAGTAACTTTTGATTAGATTGAAGCTGAGTGACTTTTGTATAGGAATCCATGATGATCTTAAGTCAAATGGGATGGTGATATAGTCGTTTGTGAGATAAGTTTATGACTTAATCCATGGAGCTTTCTCACAGCAGGTTAGTCCAACATCTTATACTCGTAAATGTTGATTTTGACTAGTATCTTCATACATTTCAAAGTTACAATGACCTTATTTCACTTTTGCTCCTGCATAGGTGACCAGCGATGGACATTTAGAATTAACATGATGACTTATCCAAGAACAATTTATCAGAACAAACATGCAAAGATATAAGATAATGAAAATGAACGCTTCATTAATTTTCTTAAAGTACAATGATTGGCGTTATAGCACAATTTCCAACAAGGATAACCAATTTTTGGTTGTCAAAAATTTCTTTTAAATTGTTCCAAAGAACATGTGTGTCTTTTATAGTTAAATATTTAGTTTTAAATCTGTATGCAAATGGTGGTGTAGGAAAATCATGACTTTAGCTTTATCATGGTTGGGTGCCCTTTGTCCTTCTATAATTGTGTCTTCCAAACCATTCAAATGAATTTTTGCATCTAATACCTAAGATAAATAGTTCTTTTTGGTAATGTCAAGAACTAAATTTGATTTTTGTGATGTTCAGCATGGTTCAAACTAATTAAAGAGATAAAGAAGACTTATTAAAATATGAAATATAACAATGCAGTATAATAATATAATTGATAATTACAGTAAATTCATAAAAGACAAAAAAAAGACAAATTCCCATAACTAATTTGACAAATAAATGGTAAATCAGAAATATCAAGAAGTGCATTGAAATAACTATCCATGTATGTCTTCAACGGGAGTTCAATTAACAGAAAAATGGAAAATTGAAAAGTCTACAACTCTTTCACGCATCCAAAGATTGTTTAGAAAATTAACATCAACATATTTCACTTAAATAAAATATTTGCAAAACTCAAAAACTATGGAATAGTTTAATATTAAATTTCATTAATTTTAAATAATTAATAAATGATGCATATTGAACCTAAACTTCAACAAATATATAAAATGAATGACATTTGACTAAACATTTATTTCCAGATATATGTTTTGGATATTAAAACAATATGGGCCAAGATTTTGAATTTCCATCAATAAAACAAAGGAAAACATAGCCCAAATGCTTGGCCTAATAGCCCAAATTAGAATTGCAAAATAAATAACGTAATGCAAAAAGTCCAAAATAGACACCTAATTCACAATTTTTGAATTTCTATAGAAAAATAAGAAAATATTTGTGAGTCCAGTCACAAAATGCTCAAAAAATAAAAGCCAGGAGGACGAAACGTTTTCTGGAAAGGGCCCGAATTTTTTTTTTAAACATGTCAAAAATGCATTTAAGATAAGAGGCCTATTAATTTTTTATATGTTAGCAGCCCAAACACACTGGACCATAGGCCATAATGCATTTCACTAGATCCAAAAGGTCACTTTTTTGGGGAATTGAGGGACATTCGTACTGCGCCAAAATGACATGGTGAGCCAATGAGGTTTGGCACAGTTGGTTAAGATCTTTCCACCCCGATTACAAGGGTGTATGTTCGAACCCTCTGACCGTCGGGGAGACCTCATTGATAAGCAATCTCGTAAGTCCCTTATAAACGCTCAAAGAGCTTTAGGGACGTACCCTGACCTTGGTGGGGGACTGGTGCCAAATCCACCTAAACCTTTATGTAAAAAAAAAATGACACTGTGAGTGTCTCGTAATTCATTAAAAAAATTATTTTACGGATTCTGAGAATCGTATTATGAAATTAAATAAAGAAGGGTAAAGAAAATTAAAAAAATAGAAAGAATTGTTTTTTTATCACAATATTAAAGTTGTAGTATATAATGAATGTATTCTATTTGTAGAAATAATTTTACAATATTAGAGTAAACCGATTTCATGATTATATGAGATAACGTGTTTGTTTGGCAACGTTTGGCTTGTAGCCATAAGTACGTTAAACAGTGTTTTTCTGTAAAACGAGACAATTTCTTTCACATATTTGCCTCAGCTTGTGTGAATAAGCCCATAAGTACTTTTCCACCACTTTATCAAACCACCCAACAAAAGATAATGGGGATTAGGAGAATTATGAATATAGTAACATTAATAAACTGATTTTTCAGTCTTAGATTAAAAAATAAAAACAAAAAGAATACCCTCGCAAGTTTTCGGGTGAATATGCCCGACCGCCTCTGCTTTCTTCACTTTTTTTTTTTCCTCCTCCTATTATCAAATTTCTCGGAGCCACGGCTCAATACCACACGGCATTTATCTATCTCGTTGGATTTCGCAACTGCGTCGTTTCCGTCTTCACACCGAAGTAGCATGTTATCCTGCCTGACAGGTTCTCTCGTCCACTCCTCTTCGTGGTTTATATAATTTTGTGTTTTCATGGTAGGCTTTGCTATTTATTGTACGATGGTATAATTTTGTTTTTCATTGTAGGTTACGCTATTAACACAGTTATATTTTGATTGAGATTAATGTTTTTGTTTTCGGGTTTCACGTGTAGGATTGGGCTTTAAAGTGTAAATTAAAACAATAAATCTTTCAAGTGCAAATGCAGCTAAAGTTTTTATGACATTGTACCGTATCGGATTGCGTGGAGCATGAGATGCATTGTTGATTTCCCATCAATTTATGGCATTGTTTTAAGGCTCTTTCTGGATGGTATTGAAGATTCAACTCAAGACCTCTCTACGCATACCGTGAAGCAATGATATAATATTGTGGCTTTTATGGCTTTTCCTTGAAGCAATGATATAATATTGTTCTTTTCATTCAGGGCTTCTCCACGTAGATAATAATGACTCCTTAGTTACCACACAAAAATGTGATTGCCCAGTAATTAGTGACCAAGGGAAGTGTGGTAGAATTAATTTATGATCACATAATCATTTTGGGATAATGGACCATAATTTCATAAACTAATATGTAATTTGTAAATACTGGCAAAAAATATGTAATTTGTTGATAAGTAGTTAATGTAGTCGAGTTATTTTATTCTTTTATTATATAATTAAAAGGGCTAGAGTATCTTATTAGTATTAGATATCAGGATTGGATTTGGATATTTATTAGGATCTGGACTAGCCATGACTTATAAATAAGGGTAACCATCAGTTTTATTTTCTTGGGTAAGGAAAGCTTGAATTATTCAGTAATTTCAGTTTTCTCTCTCTTTCACTCTTCTTTCTACAATCATCCTATCATAAATATATGACATTGAAAAGGAGGTGGAACTTCAAGGCCAAAAAAGGGGGAGGTGGACCTTGGTGCTGAGAATTTAGAACACCAAACATGAACAGTGAAAAAGGGGAGAAGATTTCAAAGGATGGTAGAAGTATTATATGTTTTTCAGAAAATTTTAAATTGGAGAGCAATGATGCATTTACGATACCATTGCTTTGAATGGATATTTCGAAATTGAACAGCTTTTATTAAAGTTGGGTAAAATAATTTGTTGATGCATGGGTTAGATATTGCTTCAGTTGGTAATTGAAGATGCAAAAATTTTCTTTGGGATACTTACTGCTGGTCACTTATAGCACCGCATTATTGGCTGTGAATTCATTTTATGTATTTATGAGTTAGTTGAGATTGAAAGTCTAGATTTTGAATGTTTTCTTTGTAGTTGGAAGGTTAAATAACTAATGATAATTTCTTATTATTGTTGGACAAATTTGAGATTGAAACTTCATTAATCACAAGGCCACAGCTGAGTGATGCGGACTTTTTATGCCATGTATTATGTTGGTTTTCAATCACTTGAGGAGGAATAGGTGTTTAATATAGGCAATGAACAAATGTCATTACAGTTAATCTTGACAGAAAGCATACTTGTACCATTGCAAAAATTATTGGTAATGCAGTTAAATTATGTGATTGGAATGATAATTCCGTTTTTTTAAATAAATTTTCAGATTTTTGATGCTTGGAAATATAAGAAGAGCTGCCCAATCTTTTCTTAGAAACCACAGAAATAAACACCCAGAAGTTCGTAGCTATGGAGAAATTCTCCCATTTGGGCCCAATATCAATAAATGTAGATCGGAGATTCAATATAAGTTGCCAATTGAACCACGCACCTCATTCCCTTTGTTTGGGTCCAAGAAAAACTTTTGCAAGTGCTATGTGGTGAGAAACTCTTCTGTTGTCTCAGCAAGTAGTGCAGTGACACATCATTCGAAACTTGCTTGGAAAAGGCTATACAGAGGCAAAAAGTATTCTTATAATGGTTGCAATACATTTTCCTCCATAAATATGACTGCTCAAGCTGTCAGCTTGGCTCTGACCCGTTCTTATTTGCTAGTTCCTGGTATTTTTGCATTCACATGTGGAGAGCTAGCATGGGCTCAGCGAAGTTGGGGAGATGTAGAATGTGTCCCTTCACAAAGTGGATTTTATATATGTGCACAAGATGTGTATGCTTACTTGGTCTCATCTGTATTTGTGGTGGTAGAAGTCCTTGTTTTGTTAGTGAGAGCTGTCTACTTAGCAATATTATTCACTCCTTCCATAGTTATTGCACCATGTGCAGATTACTTTGGACCAAAGTTCAGGAAAACGTGGCTTCAAATTGTTCATCGTACTCTAGAAAAAGCCGGTCCAGCATTTATAAAATGGGGTCAATGGGCAGCTACTCGACCTGATCTATTTCCTCGCGATCTTTGCACCAAGCTTGCAGAACTTCATACCAAAGCCCCTGAACATAGTTTTAAGTACACAAAGAAGACTATAGAAAGAGCATTTGGTCGAAATATTTCTGAAATTTTTGATAGTTTTGAAGAAGAACCAGTAGCATCTGGAAGTATTGCTCAAGTTCATAGGGCTTCCCTGAAATATCGTTATCCTGGTCAGAAAGCAAAACCCCTAATGGTAGCAGTGAAGGTTAGACATCCTGGCGTTGGAGAATCAATTAGAAGAGATTTTGTGATTATTAATCTGATAGCAAAAATTTCAAAGTTCATTCCTACACTTAAATGGTTAAGATTGGATGAAAGTGTACAGCAGTTTGCAGTATTCATGATGTCTCAAGTTGACCTTTCTAGGGAAGCTGCGCATTTGAGCCGTTTTATTTACAATTTCCGTCGATGGAAGGATGTTTCTTTCCCTAAACCTGTCTATCCTCTTGTCCATCCCTCTGTTTTGGTTGAAACCTATGAACAAGGAGAAAGTGTTGCTTATTATGTTGATAAACTTCAAGGACACGATCGGATCAAATCTGCCCTTGCTCACATTGGAACACATGCATTATTGAAGATGCTTCTGGTAACATACATGTTCCGCTTTTGGTTATGGTGTTCATTTTGGTTGTCGGTCTTCCTTAATTATTTACCTGTACTTTATTTGCTATAGATTTAGCAAATATCTTGTGTGCTGTTATGATGATTTCTTTCTTGGACTGACCTCACCGGACTGTGATTGTGTGTAATGATTATAACTAAAGGAAAACTATTTTGCAAGTACCTATACTTTCTCTCAATTTTTAATTTGATACATGTATTTTTTCTCTGTTTAAGAAATCCTTTAACTTTGCTTTATTAGCACAACAGGGTCTAACGGAATTATTTGATAAAGAGTAAAGAGGTATATGTAGCAAAGTAAAAATTGAGGAGAAATACAGGCACTTTCAAAATGGTTTTCCCCTATTACTAATGACTGACTTTTATGGACATGAATATTGGCTAGTCTATCGTCTATTGTTAAATGAAGCAAATGTGGGGTTCTTTATGAGTAGATTGGGCTATTGCTATAGTCAACTGCTTGTAAAAGCCCTTTTCCCTTTTTCCATTAAATGTTGGCTTGATTTTTCTGTTTCTTGATTTTGGAGAATATTCAAGGTGAAGTGTCTGTTGCAATAACCCTATCCCTGAAAAGAATTTTCATGATTCATATTAATCTTTTATGTTGTTAATTCACGTATTTTTTTCATGGCATGGTTTTGTATTTGGACTCCATTTGTTTGATTAAATTTGTAACTTGTAACTATAACTATGATTTTAAGAAAAACAGATAATTAGTCTGAGCATAAGGAAGTCCAGGAAAACGAGATGGTGCTGAACTGCAACATTTTCATAAATTTTTAGTGTATAAAGACATGGACATGTTTTTTTTTTTTTTTCAGGTGGATAACTTTATTCACGCAGACATGCATCCTGGAAATATCCTTGTTCGAGTGCCTCAGAGAAAGTCTTCTCGCAGAAGGCTCTTCAAGTCAAAGCCTCATGTTGTTTTCCTTGATGTAGGCATGATTGCTGAACTCTCTGGAAGTGATCAGGTAAATTTAGTGGAATTTTTCAAAGCTGTTGCACGCCGAGATGGCCAGACTGCTGCAGAATGCACTCTCAGGTTGTCAAAGCAACAGAACTGCCCCAATCCAAAGGCTTTTATTGAGGTAACATGTTATGCAACTCTTTTGGTAGGAACAATTTTGTAGGTGATGCCTTCGTTATTGTATAATTATATTTTTTTTATTACTGGATGCCATCTATGAGAGGGTTCACTGTTCATTTGTCATGCTCACACAACATATTTCCATATTTCTGTTCATTCATTTATGCCTCCTCTCATTTGTATATGTCCAGTAAAAGAATGACCTATGCATATTAGGTGTTGTCCATAGTTGACATTTTCAGAATCAGTTGTTGGGCATGGCAGAAACACGTTTAGATCAAATACCTATAGTTTGTGTACTACTAATAAAATGTGTCATCTTGATCACTTGGGAAGATCTATAATTGTTTTATTTTCATTGATAATATGAAGAAGCTAGAGGCCTCGAAACAATCGGAGAATAGAGATTCTGTCTTCTTTTGTATCCATTTCGTTTTTTTTGGGTCAACATTTGTTTTCTCTTATGTCATATTAATATATGATAGAATTAGTACATAATAAATAGGAACAGCTAGGTTTTGATATCCGAAGAAAACAGGAATTTTAATGCCTAAAACCATAGGAAAATCGTGCTGAAATAGCACAGCTAATAAATGAAAAAGAGCAGTGAAAACAAAGGGAATGAAATCTGTTGGTGGCTGAGTGAATGAACACTGAATTCAGGTCGAATGCCCAAAGATTCATTATTCATGGTGATTTACATGATGTTTGCTGCATCATAACGTGTATTATGCATAGGACTCCTGTTTAAACTGATGTTTAGTTTATTGGAACTGAATAAGTTTTATGTTAATTTGCATTTTTTGTTGGACATGTGATTCACATGTAGTAGAATTAATTTTTGTTGTAATTGATAGTAACTTTCATCCATTCTAAAATTTGTTATAAATCTTTTTGTTGTAATTCCTTTCAGCAGGGGTAAAAATTGCTGTAAAACCAAGTTTACTAGGATAACTGTGTCATTAAGAGTTGATTTTACCAAAATGAATGTGTGTGTGTGTGTGTTTTTTTTTTTCCTTCTTTTTTTCCTTTTTAGTTTTAGGGTGGGGAGGAGTGACCTAGCTATAGAAGTGATCTTAAATTAGAAAGAGAAAAAAATCCCTTTTAGATTGCGAATTAACAATTCAGATTAGAAAATGGGATGCCTAAATTTCAATATAGTATGTGATGTTTAATAGTGTATTTAAATGTTTTGATTCTCTTACCTCTGTAGCTAGTATTTCGGGAAGTTTTACCTTCCTACTTAAGCAATTGTTGAGTGGATTCAGAGCTTTTGATCAACTTCTTGGGAAGACTAAAATAGTATGGGATACCTAATTTCCACATTGAGTTGTACGGATTGCTCAATGAGATGTCTGAGTGGGTTGGTTCTTCTGCATCACTAGTTTTTGGAAGAGGGTTCATTTTTCTACTAAATTACCTATCAATTTATTACACATTGTAACGATTTTTCATTAATCTCAATTTTGACTTGTGATATAATAGTGATTAATTCTTATTGTCGTCTATTAGATATGATAGTTTTCATCATTTGATATATTTTTTTTTGTGTTTTAATGAAAATGTTTTGTTTGTAAAAGTGAGTGAGTGAGAGTGAGTGAGTGTGTGTCTTTGTGTTTGGATATCTTGATTACGATGATTCTGGGGATTGAGGTCATCTTGAGGCTGTTTCCTGACAGGAAGTGGATCAGGCGTTTTCTTTTTGGGGCACACCAGAAGGAGACTTGGTCCATCCTGCTGAATGCGTGGAGCAATTACTTGAGAAAGTTAGGCGTCACAGAGTTAATATTGATGGCAATGTCTGTACTGTGATGGTGACAATCTTGGTTCTTGAGGTAAATCGATGAATATCTTTTTTTTTTTTTAACTTTTTGGGTATTCACATCTGGTTCCCCACGCACGTCTATCCATAAGCCCATTGGTGGTGTTTATACTTGAAAACTTGAGTTTGTGTATTTGCATGGAGTAAAAGATGAGTCACCTTGGTTCGACTTCCTAAAATTATGGTGGGTTCATTTCTCAAGCTTTATAACTTGAACTTTCTCTTAATTATCAATTTAGTTCTCGAATTTTGACTTGAAACAATTTAATTTTAACAGTTTATTGAGTTAAAGAATTATAGGGAGTGAGTTGTCGAAGTAAAAGAAAAATTATGTATTGACTTGTTTTGAGTTTAAAAACTATATAAGTTAATGTTTTGAGTCAGTTGAAAGACTAAATAATTTAGGAAGGACAAATTTGATGTTACTCATACATTAGGTCAAGTCCAGAGATAAAGTTACAAATGCGATTTTAACAGCTAACTATACGGTATAAGTGAATTTATAAGTGTATGTATGCATTTTAACATCTAACAATGGTGAAATTGCAAGTCTTTGTATGAAAAGTTACAAATCATTAAAAATTTACATGCTCTATAAATGAATTTATAAGTACATATACGCTTAGAGTGTCATTACGGAAATTGACCTAATGGATATAACTATCTTGATTAAAGTTTTGTCCTTCAAAAAAAGGTTCAGCGGCCAAAAGTTGCATTTACTTAGGTATATTGATATGTTTGATTGGAAACCTAATCATTTCTTCACTTCATTTTTTCTTGATGCATCTCAGCTGATACGGTTATAAATGGTTCTGCAGGGTTGGCAGCGAAAGCTTGATCCTGGTTACGATGTGATGGAGACGCTTCAAACATTGGTACTAAGAACTGAATGGGCAAAATCCCTTTCTTATACAATTGATGGGCTAATGGCCCCTTGATAATTGGTATGCTCACTTTACCTGTTGAGTCTCCTTGGCAACAATTTTGGCTAATGCAACTATTTAGTCGTAGTTGTTTTTTTGGGGATGTTCATCTTGCTTTGAGGTCTTCCATAGAACTATTCAACTGAATGATGTAGCAACATGTGTCCCACATTTGGAATGAGCTTTTGCTGTAACAACACGTGTCCAGGGAGGTGTTATTGTAATGAGCTTCGAAATTAAATATGCTCAACAAATATTAAAATTATTGATAATGATATTTATATTTATATTATTAGCATTTTGACTTATTTTTTCCATATTTTTTTTATGAACATTTCTACCATGTAGTATCACAATAAATGCATTTGGGATATTATTCCTTTTCACTAATGTTGGGATTAAAATGTGTATATTTTATTGCCCCGAGATGCTCAAATTATTTATCCATATTTCTTCTTCTTGTATATGAACATATACGGCTTCTTTCATAGTCTGCAGAAACCATTACAAGATGCGGAATGAGAGAGGTGAACAAAAAACATCTACATAAATTGCAAAAATTTATATTGGAGAAAAGTTAGATTTACGTTTGACTGAGCATTTTAAAATGATGAAAAATTAAGTTTCAAACGTATTATCCATAAATTGGACAGTCCTACAAGCGAAATGAGCGCTAATTGAAGCTGAGCTTAGTGTAAGGGATTATTCTCTCACATGGAAAACTAACGTTACCTATCAGTACTTTGAATAGGATTTAATATATAGGAACATATCTATGGTTGGCAACACACACGCCCCCCTATATTTTATATTTCTATTTAAGCAACAAAATTTTAATTAAAACCAATTATGAGACCATCAGCCATATTTTTCATAAATAGCCATCAACCTCAACCATATCATCTAAAATATAATTATAAATCAATTTTATTTGAAATATATTCTCCAACCATTAATTCACATTTTATTTGTAAAAAATGTGAAATAAACTTTTTAACTCTTTTGAAACTAAAAATGAGGGGTATTCATATCTAAATGTTAATTTATGACAGATACAGGTACTTAGATATTAAATCTTTTATAATCAGAATTACATTGAATTACATTCAATATCATTCAAACACTTTAATCATCATATTGCTTCATGATTACATGTAATTCTCTTTGATATGGTTGAACCAGACATGCTATTAGAGACAGTACCGTTCTTCATACAGTTAATCTACACCCTAACGAATATTCGGAAGCTTTTATTTTATTCTTCAATATCTCTTCCACATAACTAGTACATTTTAAAAGATGTGGAATCCAAAGTTAAAATGATCTCTTAATTGCCATTTGTTAAAAATAGATAATGATTCATTATAAACCTAAAATGGGATAGAAATAAAAAAAAATTTAAACAATACCGTCTAATGGAAAGAAATAAAAATGTAGAATGTGAGCATACCTTTAAAACCATACAAACTACTCGTTCTTTTCCTTGTTTCTTTTGTTTATTAGCTTCAAGCTTCTATTCTCCTTTACAGCCACATAAAACTGAACACATTTAATTCATCCGATAGGATCTGGTACTAAATGTAGCTTTTTGGTCTATAAGTGCTGTTAATGATTATCGTGTTTCAAGATTCAACTTCAGTACAGATCTGTCTCATTGAATCCAGGACTGAGACACTGGCAATTTTAATATATGATCTCACTGAAACTAGAGCTACTATCTCCCTTTTATTATAATTATGAGATGTTTCTAACTAATTCACTCTTACAAGTAAAAACAGTTAAAAAATATTGAATTTGTCATAAAATTCAAAAGATTTCAGATACTCAACCCTTATTAACCTTACTAAATTTCAACATCGTATTATCACTCCAGTCGTTTTTACAAGGAACATTCTCTCTCATATGGGTTGTCCTTGATGCAAGGAACATACCATTTTCGTCTGAAAATTTAAACTAGCCTTTCAATTTTTACCCCACATTAAAATATACGTGACCCATTATCTCTTTGTAAAAGAATTCCCCTCCTTATCCCTCGTGTACTCTATTTTATAAATAAGAGGTATACTTGAAAAGAAAAATGCATAACTTTCGTATTTATTACTTTTAACTAACATTTTGAACCATATGATTTTGATGGTTGTTCCTTACAAAGAGGACTTGATGGAGTAATTTCTACTTTCTCACTGTCCATACAAAGTATGGGCAAATATGGGGAAAAATATTTAATGCCCATTGAAACTATCAATGCCTCTTATGAAAAGGGCCAAAACAAAAATATCTTCTAGAAGACCTCTCATAACAGGGTCTGGAGGGAGAATGTCACTATATGTGTCAATTAAACTTTTTAAATGACGGAGCATTGTACTCTGCCAACTTCTGCAGTGAGAAATGCATAGGCATGAAATGAATCTGGATTCAATTTTTACAGAGCACATATAACTATCAACAAGAATGAGTTCTCATGCTTGATGCAAGATAAGCCCTAATTTGGCAAATTAAATGTGAAGCTAAGGAGACCAAAGGATTCTCAGCAGTAGAACATGTGAACCATCAGCAGAAATGTGACTGTACATTGTTTGATTATATCAACTAGGTGTCACATAAAGCATGAACATTACTCCCTCGCATCCTTATTAATTTGGAAAATTATTGCTAAAGAATGGTTAGAATGGTTACAAAGGTTATTAGAAGTGACATTATGTAAGTGTATGGAAATAAATTATGAAAATAACATTTTCCCTTCTCTTTGGAATTTTGGGCTAGGTGTAGAAAATTGGGAAGGAAGTGGATTTTGATGTTTTTACGCTTTTAATGAGTTTAGAATGAAGAATTTGTAAAGTGCAAGTGAGAAAATAAATTTGGAAACTTAGAATTGAAAATGGAAAATTTTCAATATCCTAGGTTGGAAGAGATAGTTAAGTTTAATGTGTTATAATACATGGCAATGGATGAATAACAATGTGAAATGCATTTTAAATGGTGAAGCATTGAGTTGTACACGGAGCCTACAAGTTCCAAGAGGACAAGACAAATCCGAGGACAAGAAAAGTCAAGTTTAAGAGGTGACAAAGTTATTAACTTATGCATTAATATTGTTATTAATTATTATTTGTGATTATTTGCCATGTTTGATCTAGTTAAGTTTATATTATGTTTGAACATGTAAATTGTGACACCACGCATTAGAGACCTTAACTAGGCCACTTGGTACCATTACTTATGCTATAATTAGTCAACTTGATGAATTTCAAAAACTCCTACTTTAGCTCTATTCCTTTGGTAGCTTTAAAATTTTGCTCAACTTTGAAAATTTAGAACTAATTCTAGAAAAATTGAAAGCAAGTGGCGCAAGTCTCTAATGAAAGCTCAATCAATCATATGAATATGTACAATATGAGTGGTCATTTGATACCAGACTTCACTACGAATAACTCTTTGCTTCACCATGGCCAACTCATTTGGCCTTACGGCAAAACTTCTCAGGTGTACTTCACCGCATCCAACTTTGATTTTCACCACGGAGAACTCCTTAAACTATCATGGTCTTTCCTCTCTAACCACTTTAACTACAGCTAACTTGTGGCTATGCCACGACCAACTTATGTTACTGTCATTTTCCTAGTCACTTGAACGAATAATAAATACGAGACTGTCAACAATAGAAGGGAATGTGACCTCCTTGGACAGTAAAGTAGCATCTCTTGAGGACTTTATTCATGGCACTTAGGCTCTTCCTCATCCTCACACCTTAGAGCCTTCCACTTCCGATACAATGATTGCTCAGATAGACATCTCTGCTTCACCTCCTCCATAGCTTGCTCCTTTGTTTGCATATGCTCCTCCTGCACCCTCACCTCCTCTTAAGGCCTCAGGTCCTCTAGCCTTTAAGAACCCTGATATCCCTGCACCATCTTCTCCTTATCACCCTATTTGATTAATGACAAAAGGGGGGGAGAATAAATTATAACTATTCGGGCATTTACTTTGATGTTTACATGTTTTATTATGCTTGAACTATTTATGTTTCATGACTTGTGCTTGACTTTGTTATGTTTTGGAGTTGACAAATGGTTATGTTTCATAAACTAGTTATGTTTCATTATTTGAATGATAGTGCACTGTTCATGATTATCCCTTTCATATCTTTGTACTCTGACATTCATTAATTCATGATTTGGATGTTTTGTATCATCAAAAAGGGGGAGAATGTAGATTCTATGTTTTAATGATAACAAAATAATGTTTTATATTTTGCAGGAATTATGAACTTGAAAGTATTTTAAACTTGGTTTCAAAAGGAACTTAATTGTTTTTTATGATAATAGTACTTCACTCGAGCTCAATATCTTATAACTCGAGTTCCATGCTTGCAAAAAATGTTTTGAAACTCAACTTTTAAACAAACTCAATTTATAGTTAAAGTGTTGTCAACACTCGAGTTGTGATGTTCAAAACTCAAGTTATGAAAAAAGTGTTGTGAAACTCGAGTTTTGATTCTTAAAACTTGAGCGTCGTGCTCAAAATTGCAAGCTCACCACACAACACTTCCAAAGAAACTCAAGTTATGAAAGAAGTTATGCAACACTCAAGTTCTATTACTTAAAACTCGACTGTTGAAGGTTCAAAACATTTCAAAGTTTAAAAACTTCCTGAATAACTCAAGTTGCAGCAAAAGTTTTCTAAAACTTGAGTTATGAATAAAAGTTTTCAAATCTTGCATTGTAACATTTTTAGTAACAACTCGAGTGATGTTAAAAGTCTTATAAAACTCGAGTTTTCTAAACAAAACTTGAGTTTTACTGCATGAGACTCAAATATTCCTCAGACCATTTTATCTCAACACTCGAGTTTCCCAAGCCAAAACTCGAGTATTGCTTTTGTTTGACATATCTTAATCTAATTGCTGGCATTCCTTTTTATCAAGTCTTTCTCTTTTCATGCTTTATTAATTTAAATTCTAACTGTCCTCATAAATGTACTATGGTTTAACTTATTAACAGGGAATGGGCAACACTTGTCTTCGGCACAACTTCATCATCCACCATCACTAAGCTTCAATGTTCAAATAGCTATAGAAGCATTTAATGCACAGTGTTGGAGATTGAAGTTGAGAGTAACATAAACTTGTTTCTCTCTAATGGATAGTTAATTCTCTACATCTTTAAATAGGTGAGCATTCAAGACGGATAAAGTAAAGAAACAACATACAAGTCTCCGACGCATTTACTGTTTCAACATCCTCTCTGTAAATCATTAATAGAGTTATTAGTGCTTCATTGATTATTCATATACTCTTTGAGAGAGTTTTTATAGTTGTTCAAATTTGTATTCTTGTGAGAAACTCAAGATTGAGATCTTGAGATTGTTTGGTTAAGTTGAGTTGAGGAAACATAGTACGCTAGTATATGTTTTATTGCAAGTCGTAAGGGGGACAATGATTCACATTGTAAAGGATCACTGAGTCTGCTCAGTTGTTGATTAGTGGATTGGAAATCTTAGAGGATCCCTGGGGATTGGACATAGGTCAGGAGGATTGAATCAGGATAAATTCATCATGTCCAACTTCTCTCTGCTTTACTCTTGGTGACTTTGTTTCATTTCTATTTTTGATTAAAATTTTTAAAGTGACCAATCACCCCCTCTTGGTTAAATCCTACTCTAACAAAACTACATACACAACAATCAAATGCAATGCACTACTACAAAGCATACCTTTTACACCCTATTTTTAAACCAATAGGCGCCCTTTCTCGGGGGGTGTATATGTGAGGGGAATAGAAAGTTAGAGCTTATGGCACCCTTTTTGTTGAGAGACGCCGTAGGTGAGAGCTACGGCGCCCTACATTATAATATAGGGCGCCGTAGGGCATCCCTATGGTGCCTTACATGCTAAAGTAGGGCGCCGTAGGTGACAACTACGGCGCCCTACATTGGCGTGTAGGGCACCGTAGGGGCACCCTACTGCACCCATTGCACAAGCTAGGTCGCCGTATATACTATTTTTTTTATAAAAAAATTTCTTCAATTTTATCAACCCACCTGATTCAGCTTACAGTTACATTTTATACACCAAATCAAGTCCAGACAGAATAAACAACTATCAGGGTTCTAATCAAAAGTCATTATGGCGGAGAAATACAAATTAAAATTCCTTAAGATTTAGATGTATATATCTTTCTAAAGACAAGTCCTTGTTGCAACGAAACACAAAAGTCGACATGAATGGTATTCACCTTGAAGAAATAAGCATGATCTACAAATCAAGAAGACGTTTGGCCATCAAATCCCGTATCAAATCAATGTCACCAGCCATGTAAGCATCATCATTATAAAAAAATCTACAAATTTTAAAAAAATTATTAAAACAAATCCAAATTCATCGAACTAAACGATTAACTCATCAATATTTGATAAATTACGTAATACCTCTTCTAAATATCTAGTCAATCAGCTCTGAATGATACTATATATGTAACTGACAACATAATACCCGCACTCAGTATTTCCTAATTGTCGAGGGCACTAAAGATAAAAATATCGTCAAAAAGTATAAAGGGATAAAATGACTTTCAATGAAAGAACTGAAAGTCAAAGTACTTACTTTTGGATAACACCACTGTGTGTTTTTATTTATACCTTCATGTTTACTGCCCATTATTCGATATGTCTTGAGTGCGCTGTGATTGAATTGACAATAGTTACATATGAAAAAACATTTCTAAACATTGTTAAAAGAAATAATTTAGAAATACAAAATCTTACGTATCAAAAATGTATTTTTGTTCTTCCCTGCCTTTCTGCCAGATAACGGATCGAACCAATACACAGTATTCACAAGGGGGCAGACAACACAGAGACTCCAATGATGACTACAACAGCACATATACATGAAAATGAAGTTAGCAAAACAAGTTAATTATTACCAATTATGCTAAATGTGTTAAAGGGATAAATATAATTTCATACCTTTCAATTATTGGCGCTAGGTAACACATCTTTGGATTAACGTCTGCTCGTATTGTGCTCCCAACGTAATGCACCCAATTTTCTACAGAATTGTAACTCTTCATTGTATTCGCAGGACATAAAAATCCATACAAATCATCTTTAGAAAAGTCAACGCAAATACTGTGCAAGGTCCTATTAAAGAGTTCAATAATAAAGGAAATATTGAATTACATAAAACCTAAAAATATGGCATCATCAATTGAAGATAGGAATATAAAAAAACTTACAAGATTGCATATTGAATCCATGCTATATCGAGGTCATCCAAAGATAGGAATTGTTTCACATCATCCTTATCGATAACGAATTCATATGTTACACCACGACCAACAATTCCATCAACCATCTGCATGGTCACGGGTGTAAATTTTTCTCATAGCTGCCGCAGCCGTGACAAGGATGGGAATTTTGTAGCTTCTTTCCGGGTCCTAGTAAAGTATAGAATACAGATTATAAATATAATGCCGAAAAAAATTAAGTAAGATCATAAGGTAGCTACTACCTCGTGAGGTGTTGTAGGTGTAGAAATGAGATTTTTCGGCCAAAGAATGAAGCAACCCTTAGATTGGCCTAAATGGAGCACCTCTCGATTAGGGACTGGGACATCGGAGCCTTCCTTATCATTTTCAATACCTATCACCGATACATGAGACAAGCTATCCGGAATTTGTAAAGAATGGTGCGTAGAAGCTTGCCTGTAGAAATAAGCATGGGCAATGGCACGTATTGGCTCATCCATGTAGAGAGTACAATCCTCTCTAACTTCTTCTGCGGGGGGATCAGGGGAAGGGTTACCCAGTGCTAATGTATCAAGCGGTTGATTGCTATCTTTACTATTGGGAAATACAGGGAATCAATATTCTTTAGTTCCTCAATCAGCTTCCCCGATTTCAGAAGAGCTGCGAACTCAGTTTTCATCTCAGATCTCATCTCAGCTTCATCTAATTGAGCTCTCATCTCAGCTCCAAACTCAAGCATCATCTCAGCTCTCATCTCCTCACGCATATTTTTCATTATCTGGTTTTGCATCTGGCGTTCAGCGTCAAACTTAGCTAAGAGTGATTGCTGCATCTCAGCTACTCTAGATTGAAACTGAGCTTCAGTAGACTGTTGAGATGGTGATCCAAAATATTTTCGTAGACCTGTTCCTCTCGACTCTCCTCGAACTTGGCTTGGGTAATCCAGCCTTCCAATCGCCGTCGCTAAGATGTCCATCCTCCCACTTTGAGTGAAAGTCCCCTGGCTGCTCTACTGTGTAAGGTCATCCTGTATCGTATAATACATCATAAGTGAGGTACTAATAAAACCAAGACAAACAATCACATGTGATTATTATATGTTAACATTTACAATCCTTCCACCCACCTCAGCAACTGCTTCATTGATGTACTTCCCACCTTTCATCCTCGCTGTTTTCCATTTTTTGTGATGTAGAGGAGGAGTAGGGGCCTGGACAACAATGGTAGGATCTGAGGTGGATGCCTCCTTTAATCTTTGTTGCTCCTCCTCTATCATCTTTTGCTAAAGCTTTCTATATCTGCCATGAGACAAATAATGCGGATAGATGTTTGCAGCACCCTTCTGTTTGTTGGCTTCACTTAATTCCTATTAAGGCATAAGAGGGAAATCTTAGTCAGTGATATCAACAAAATGTAGATGACTGAAGGATGTTACCTGAAATTGTGGGTCTTTCCGTGACGCCACAAACAGCCTCCAGTCTTCAAGGGCCAGAAAAGGATATTTCTGACGTGGGTCTCCATTTTTCTTTAACCCACGAACATAATATCGCGACAGCTTGTTCTTGAAGTCTTTCCAGCGTATGCGAACCAGCCCCATCCAGTGTTTCTTCATTTCTTTAGTGTCTGGAACGTCATATATTTTCTGCAAAGTACAACATTTTATAATGACATTTGAAATAATCGAAATGAAGATAAAAATGAAGTGGTGTTGAAAGTTCATACCAAAATTTCTTACCATATCATATCTCGTGTTTCTTGTGGAACAGACCGCCATCCAGGGTACTATATGCTAACTCTGCTCTGTGCCAAATACCCTAAATAGCTGATAAATTGATCTTGCTCATCACCAGTGGGACTCATATTGGCATTGAATTCTACATGCAGCTTCTCCTTTCGTTAGCGACGACGTGCAGTCAAGGAGGCCATGGTTGTACATCCCCTAAACTTTTTCATAGTCGAATCTGGCAGCACTAGTGGGTTTTCATCTACGTGTCCATCACTGTGTAGCTCATCAGAACTCACCATATTTCTGTTAAGAAATCAATGTCAAATATAAATCAATTTCAATAAGCATGAATAAAGTAATATAATTTAAACACATGTAACACACAATATATCAAAATTTCATAATGAACTCCTTACTTTATGTATTTTCCCATATTACCTCACAGTGATCTTGTCTTACAACATAGTGATCATCATCAACCAATTCCGTTTCACGTGGTCTTGGCGGATTTATAGTAAAAGGGGGTTTATCGTCCAGGTTAAAGGTTGGATCACCATCCTTTTGTTTTTTACTTTGAAGTACAATCGACATTTTTTTATTTGCTGGATCTGTGATATAAAACACTTGTATATTGTGTTTCATCTCCCAAATTTGAATAAAGGAAATTTGAACTTGTATTTCATCTCCCAAATTTCTTGAATAACTCCATAGTAAGCCATAGATGCCAGTACAGGGTTCTTCTCTTTCAAACTTGAAAAGTGCATGGCTTCAGCTACAACCATCACCCCACTATTTTGCACTGTACTTTTGTCTTCTTGAAGCTTTGTGTAGAATGAATACCAATTTATGTCATAACCGCTCCAAGTGACCACCACAATTGCTGGCCCCCATGCTAACCATTTGGTCATCTCAGAAGCATCAATGTCATGAGAAACCCTTTCCTTCAACCATTCTATGAATGTCTTATTCTGTTCATTCGCTATTTGCATGTCATTCTTTTTAGGATACATCTTCTTTAACACCTGTTTATGTTCATGAAAATAAGGTTGAATTTCTTCCATATTATTCAAGATATATAGGTGTTCTTGTAACACTTCTTCAGGAGGCATACTCTTCAGTTTTAAACCTCGTGTTCCTTTGCTTGCGCCTTCTTCATGCCGTGATTGTACATTCACCCCAGATAGATAATCATTGCAAAAGTCCATAGCCTCTTCCACTACATATCTTTCCACAATGGATGCTTCAGGTCGATAAGGATTTTTTGAATAAACATTTAAAACCTTCATGATACGCTCAAAAGGGTACATCCATCTTAGGTAAACCGGACCGCACAGCCGTATTTCTCTTACTAAATGAGCAACCAGATGGACCATTATATCGAAAAATGCATCTCTAGCTGGGAGAGAATAATGTAACCTTCATTTTCTAATTCGTCCAACTTTTCAACTTCTATCTCTTTGCTACATATAGCATTAAAAAAAACACAAAGCCTAGTTATGGTGGCTCGAATGTCATCCTTCATAATGCCTCTAATAGCCATTGGTAATAACTGCTGCATCAATACATGAGAATCGTGAGACTTCAATCCCACGAGCTTCAAATCATCTAATGAAACAAGCCTTTTCACATTCGAAGAATACCCTTATGGTACCTTGATTGTATGCAAACACTCACAAAAAATTTTTTTCTCGTCTTTTGACAGTGTATGCGCTGATGGCTCCATGTACGCCTTTTTACCATCATCTCTTAGCTTTGGATGTAATCGTTCTCTTATTCCCATTTCAACCAAGTCTAGTCTCGCACTGATTCCATCCTTAGTCTTTCCCGGTATGTGCAACAGTGTCCCTACAAGGCTATCACAAACGTTCTTCTCCACATGCGTTACATCAATATTGTGCCTCACATCAAGAGTATGCCAATATGCAAGATCAAAAAAAATTGACCGCTTCTTCCATACACTCTTCTCACCGGCACTTCTCTTATTCTTACCGAAGATGACGTTGACATTCTCTATCTGGCGATACACTTCCTCTCCGGTTAATGCTTTTGGAGCCATTCCATTCTTCGGAAAGCTGTTAAAACTCTTTCTTAACCTACGATATGGGTGAAACTGAGGAAGAAACCTCCTATGACCAAGGTAGACAGTTTTTCTCCCATGCTTAAGTTGATGAAAGTGTGTGTCTGCTTCACATATCGGATATGCTTTATGCCCCTTGACACTGTATCCTGACAAGTTCCCATACGCAAGAAAGTCATTTATCATTGTGAAGATCATCGCATGTAACTTAAATGACTCCTGCCTGTATGCATCAAACACATCAACACCTTCCTCCCATAGCTTATTCAAGTCTTCAATCAAAGGTGCCAAGTAAACATCGATATCATTCCCCGGCTGTTTCGGTCCAGAAATCATCATAGTAAGCATTATATAATTACGTTTCATGCACAACCAGGGAGGCAGGTTGTATATCACCATGAGTACCGGCCACATACTATGTGTACTACTAAGTGTCCCAAATGGATTGATCCCATCCGTACAAAGCCCGAGCCAAAGGTTTCTTGGCTCACTACCGAATTGCGGAAACATTTCGTCAATTTTCTTTCACTGTGGAGCGTCAGCCGGGTGTGTAGATACCTTCCTTCAGATATTCTCTCATCACAATGCCATCTCAGCTTCTGTGCTTTTGTTGCATTGGCAAACAAACGCTTAAACCGTGGTACTATTGGAAGATACCACAGTACCTTCAAAGGTTGCCTTTTAGCTAGTTTATCACCACAATCACCACCTTTCTTCACTTTGTATCGTGCAGTTTTACATTTGGACACTCACTAAGATCTTCATATCCATTTCTGTATAGTATACAGTTATTAGGATACACATATATCTTCTTGTACTCCATCCCCATCGTAGATAAGATTTTCTTGGCCTCATACATACGATTTGGAAATACATTGTTCTCTGGAAGCATATCACCCAGCAACTGCAGCAATGATGTCCACCCACAAGATGCCTTCAAGTTCATCAAATACAGTGTACCCGTCAAGCGTGTATGCTTACTCCCTAGGGTACAATGGTGTCTCTGCATTACTCCACATGCTTTCATATACAGGCGCTTGGGCAAAAGATTCTACCTCAACATTGTGAATCATTCTTTCCATTCTATCTTCATCTACTGCATCCACAGAATCTCTTTCGTGTCGTGCTGCATATGCACTTAGTTTTTCCCTATGCCATATCCACTTTGTGTACTGAGACTTATTCCCTCACAAATTAGGTGATCCCTTATATCATTAATATTTTGTCTAATCCCATTCATACACTTGATACAGGGACAAAAATACATCCCATTTTTGCTAGTCGCATTTCTTTTAGCAAATTCAATAAACTCTTCCACACCATTCTCATATTCATCACTCGTTCTTAACGCATTCATCCATGTAC
>JANTPZ010139987.1:0-11269 GCA_025593235.1 Vachellia pachyceras | reverse complement strand
TTCATTGAAAGTCATTTTATCCCTTTATACTTTTTGACAATATGTTTTTTATCTTTAGTGCCCTCGACAATCAGGTAATACTGAGTGCGGGTATTATGTCATCAGTTACATGTATAGTATCATTCAGAGCAGATTGACTAGAGATTTGGAAGAGGTAATATGTAATCTATCAAATATTGATGAGTTAATTGCTTAGTTTGATGAATTAGCATTGTTCTAATAATTGTTTTTCAATTTGTAGGTTTTTGATAATGATGATGCTTACATTGCTGGTCACATTGATTTGATACGAGATTTGTTGGCCAAAAGCCTTCTTAATTTGTAGATAATGCTTATTACATTAACCCTTGGAGATTATAAATTTAATTCTTGGCAAATTTTCAAGGTTGACCAACGACACTGTTTTGAGATTCGCGAGACAGGGCTCGCCAATAATTTGGCACCGTTGCCGGGGAGGCTAAGTGCCAATAGTGATTAGATTGTGTTTTTGGTTGTTAGTCTTGCATCTTTGTGAATAGCATAGGAATAGGTTGTGCATATCATAAGTTTTGCATCTGTTTCTGCTGCATTCTGCATAATTTCGCACTTTCGCCGCGACTAATATCGTTTTTCGCCGTGACGAACACTCAATTTCTCAGAGGAATTCCTCTCGGGAGTGTTACGCCGCGACCAAAAGTGACTTTAGCCGCGACCAATTTTCATTTCTGAACGATAGATACCCTCTCGGGTACCTTTCACAGCGACGAAAATTAAAATTCACCGCGGCCAACTTCCATTTTCATACTTCATTCACTTCATTCATACCAATTTCATTCATACATACACACAGGCCATACACTAACACATTCGTTCACACTTACATATCTTCTTCATTCATGATCCACACTTTCATATTTATGTGAATATCATGACTATTGAAAATACTTCTCCAATTTTTAAGACCAAAGATGAAGTTGCTCAGTCAAGCGTTTTATCAATCACTTCCATGTCTGAATGTGAGGAACAACCTTCATTTACATCGTTGTACTCTGAGAATGTTATTTGTGCCTGTGAGGGAATGGGAACATGTTTGGATTGCATTGTGCTGAAATGTCTCCTACCTGTACAGCAGACTAAAAAGGAGCAGCTGATTGAACTTAGTGCATACACCAAGACTGACTTAGTTAGAGAAGAATGCCTTGGAACAAAGGAACCTAGCGATGTTGAGAAAATTTTGGAAACTGCAGTTGGCCAGAATGAGGATCAACAGGACATCTCGAGTAATCAGGGAAGTAACCTTTACTCTCTCGAACTTCAAAAATTGATTCCTTCAGTTGAACAGCCTCCCCCTTTGGATTTAAAACCTTTGCCTTCTAACTTGAAGTATGCTTATCTTGATCTAATGATACTCTTCCAGTTATAATTGCTAAATCTTTATCTGAAAAAGAGGAAAAGACACTCTTAGCTATTCTGAGAAAGCATAGGAGGGCATTAGGGTAGACATTGGCAGATATCCCGGGGATTAGCCCAGCTATATGCACACATAGGATTCTTTTGAAAGATGAATCAAAACCCATTAGGCAACCCCAAAGGCGGTTGAATCCCCTGATATTAGAAGTGGTAAAAAAAGAGATCACCAAATTGTTGAGTGCGGGGATCATATATCCAATTTCAGATAGCAAGTGGGTTAGCCCTATCCATGTAGTGCCCAAGAAAAGCGGGATTACGGTGGTAAAAAATGAAAGAGACAAGCTTATACCCACGCGAGTCCAAAACTCTTGGCGTGTGTGCATTGATTATAGGAAATTAAATGACGCCACACGTAAGGATCATTTTCCTTTACCCTTCATAGACCAAATGCTTGAGAGATTAGCAGGGAAATCACATTATTGTTTTTTGGATGGGTTCTCAGGGTACTTTCAAGTACCAATTGCACATGAGGATCAGGACAAAACCACTTTTACATGCCCTTTTGGTACATTTGCATACCGAAGGATGCCCTTCGGGCTGTGTAATGCCCCGGGGACTTTCCATCGCTGCATGATGGCAGTTTTTTCTGAATTCTTAGAAGAATTAAGCATGGAAGCATATAAAAATTCCCGGATGTATAAGGAAAAGACTAAGCTAGTGCATGACAAGGGTATTCTAAGGAAGAATTTCAAGGAAGGCGACAAAGTGCTATTTTTTTAAGGTTGACCAACGACACTGTCTTGCGATTCACGAGACAGGGCATGCCACTCTTCGTCTCCCACCATTTTTCTTTTTTAAGTTAGTTTCCTTTTTCATTTTTATTTCACCGCGGTTGGTTGCTCTGTCTCTCGGTTTTCTGTTCATTCTTTGTTTGCCGCCTCGACTCTCACATTTCTCCTCACCGCTACATTCTTGTCGACTAGAGTAAGCAACGAAAAAGAGGAATCGATGTGACGAAGTTAATATTTTACCGTGACTAACCCTAATTTTTATCGCGGCTAACTTCAGCTGCAACTACTTTTCACCTGAGTTAACTTGTGTTTTTATTGTTTTTCTTTTTTATTTTTTTGCCTAGCTAGTAACCATGCTTAGAACCAAGCTACCTAATGTGGTAAACCCTCATGTTCCTGATCCTGAACCATCCCAGTCCTTCGAGGACATCTTAGAGTTGACTGAGAAGCGTCTTTTGGTTAAGGAACGCTCATTCCCCCACCACTCATCCTTTCGTCCGCCGTATGATTGAGCCTAGTCTTACCGGCCTTATTTGCGAGTGTACCTAGGGTAACCTCGCATTCGTCCATCATTTCTACGCTAAATGCCACCATGAGTCCGCTATCTTTATTGATTACCGAGACACTAGGTTAGTGCACGGTAAATTGCAGCACCATCCGCACCCACTTCACTTTGCCTATTGCCGAACGTGATCATTACATTCAGTTCATGAGTGATTTCCCTAAGGACGCAATTTATGAGACTCTATGCCTTCTCGGGATGGGTTGACATGTTCCTCGTAGGTCAGAGATGTATATTCGCCGTTCCGATTGCCGTCTTGAGACAAAACCCTTTATCCACCTAGTCTGCAGTAACATCTTCCCTATCAGCCACTTAGCGAACCTCACGAAGAAGCAGGCCCTCTGCATTTACATGTTGATGCAGGGGATCGGCTTCGACATATCCACCCTCATATACTCTAGCCTTCGTGATGTCGCCCTCACTTCTAAAACCACGAAGTCCATCATCTTTCCGCATCTCATTTCAGACATGTTCATTGAGGTGGAGATTCTTGAGTACCCTAAGGACCATCCGTTTGCCCCTGCCCCTACTTTCATATATGAGAGGATTCATCAAGCTCCAGTGCCTCAGCTTGAGCCCTGCATTAACATAGACGATCTACTGGCTGAGGATCAGGAGGCTCCAGCACCTAGGTGCCAGACGTTCACCCAGCATCTCCAGTCCCTGTTACACTAGAGAGCCTGGCTGCTTATTTCCAGCAGTTCAGAGTCTTGATGCTTCAGCAGTTCGAGAGGGAGCAGAGGTATCAGAAGAGGATGGATGCCTTACTTGCGTAGAGCTTGTACTTCAAGATGCCCGCAGAGGAGGATGATGTTAATGGTACAAGACCTTCAAGAGCCAGACCATCTGGAGAGGGCGGAGCAGCGGAGGGAATTGAGGAGGAGGAGGCTGCTGCCGAGGTGGATTCTGAGGGTGACTTGGCCATGCAGGGGGAGGACTAGTTTTTCATTTCTTTTCTGTTGAACTTTTGATACAGTTGTACTAGATGCTTGTTGTGGATTTTTTTTGTTCTTACATCTGTATATATGTGGATGTTTCCTATGCTATTTTCCTAAATTCTGTTGCATGCTTGCATGATATTCTCTGGTATTGCTTGAGAATTCCGAGCTTTCTTTGTGACTAAATATTTCCTTCCAATCATTGAGGATAATGTTTGATTTAAGTGTGGGGGGAGATTTAGGATTTAGAGTTTTCCAAGCATTAACTTGATTTGAACATGCAACCGCAATTTTTGGAAGGTTAAATGTTAGGCCATTTTGCTTAAAACTTTGGAAATTTTCAAATTTATTAAAAAAATTTCAAAAATCTCTGATTTACCAGAGGTTTTAAACTGCAATTTTTGCTCTCGGACGATTTTCACTGTGACCAACTTTGTTGTTCACCGCGGCGTAAGTCGTCAAAGTAAGGCAATTCACCTCTCGGGTGAACTTCGTCGCGACCATCTTATGGTTGCGCCGTGACGAAACTTCAGTGCATATATAAAAAAAGTTTAGGTTTTGAATTTTAAAATAAAAGGTTCCTCTTACCTTTATGCCTTTAACACTCCTGAATATATGAAACCATGATTTACATAGACAATGCATTGGGAAGTTGATGCATGATTTTAAAGGATAAAAGTTTTTGGTTAATTGCTTTTTTCGAGTTATTAGCAAATGATAAGCGTAGATGACTCTCTGCGTTTTTAGTTCTTGAGACTGTCTAATTGAGACGTTAGCCTTGTCGTGAGGATAATTGGGCCTAACTTCATTTGATTAGTATGGGTCTGTCCTTATTTGTAATCTCTCTAGAACTTGTCTTGATTCTTAATCAAAGCTTTATGTCCAATATTATGTGAAAACGATAGGGGCCTTCATTTCAAAACCTTTCATTTTGCCCAAACACAAACCCTTCATAGCTTAACCATTGTCACCCTTTTGAGCCATTCACTCTTGAAAACCAGCATTTGGAAACTACATTCTTTTTATATATGCAAGCATATTCTGATCAAATTGTGGTTCGTACTATTTATTGCTCTCTTCTAAAAAAAGAAGAAAAAGAGAAGAAAAAGAAAAATAAATAAATAAATAAAGAGAAGAAGAAGATAAGAAGAGAAAAATAAAGAGAAAAGTAATATAATGTTTGAGTGTGAATTTTTCTAAAGTCTTGCAAAGACATTGACATGATTAGATTCCTTTGGTGCTGTGTATTCAAAAATTTCTTTTCATTATTTCATTTCATTATCTTTAACCCCCATCATCCATCATAAACCCCAAAGTCCTCTTGATTCACAGTATATTGATCTTATGGTAGAGGTAGAATAATTACAAGCCTATGGTAGAGATTTGAATAAGTAGACCATGAGTGAAATTGTCCTTACATAGTGAGCTGAGAGAGAGACACTTCTACCTTTTGAGAGAAAGTCTCTTTTATTCAATCTCTTGAATTGAACTCTCTCAAGGATCAATTTATTATTGTCTTTGCATTATCCTTGTTAATTCCTTGACAAATGTTTTTACTACATTCATAAGGATACATTCTTAATGCATTGATCATTTTAAAGTTTTTGAAAAGCTTTGTCCAGGAGTACAAAGGTTCAAGTGTGGGGGAATTTGATTGAGCTTTATTTATACCACTTTTGTACTTGAATTTCCAGAGTTTTTGATTCAATTATAGCCATTCATGACCTTTCTTGTGCTTAATTTGAGATTTAGAGTTGTTAATCTGGATTAGCGTGATTCTGGGTGCATCTGCCATGGATAATGATATAATTGTACTTAAATTCCATCATGAGCAAATGATACTTCAAATATTTGCTATTTCATTTCAGGGACTCTGAACAAGAACATGAGGAAACAGCTCTGGGAAAGTTCGCTGCGACGCAATTCACAGTTTACCGCGACTAAAGTTCAATCAGATGAGCAAGAACCCTCAGGAGAGATTCGCCACGATGAATATCGTGCATCAACAACAGATTATTCTCCAAATGGAAAATAAACCCGACCCGCATTCTTGGATCCGACCCTGGATGGTTAATATAACCTAATTAGGGTAAGTTTCAGAGAGAGACAAAAACATGGAGGCAGAAAACACACATAACTCATATTCTCTCATTTTCTCTCTACTCACAACCCTAATCTCACCCCATCTCACCATCAATCCACCCATGCACCTCCAATCATCCATTCGGAGCCCGATTTCGCATTAAATGAGTAGCTGAGCATCTCCCTTCCTCTTGAAGATGAAGATAGTCTGTGTTTGAAGTTCCGAAAGGGGAGTATTAGTTTTCAATTTGTATTTATGTTATGGATTACTTGGTTTCTGAGTTAGAACTTGTAATTTGTACGTAGATACTTGGTCTCGGTCGAGTCAAACTTGGATTAATTGTGTATTGAACTTGTTTTGTGATTCACATGGTAGAGTGAAGTCTCATTTCTACCTATTCAATGAAATCTTTGTTGTTCTCTTCTATCTTCATAGTTGTGCTTGATTTTAGAGGTAATGAAGCGTTGAGTTGAATTTTTCACTTTGCAATTTCCGTACACATACTAAGTGTTTCTAAAGGGTTTCATGGAATGGAGTTCATTACATGGAATTTCTTATCCGGCGAGTTGTTGGGGTTTTCATTATGAAACTTAGTGCGAAAACTAATACTTTCCCTAATCTTTTGCGAACTATGATGGCCATATTCATTTTTAAGAGGGAATACATCATCAAACACTTTTACATTTCAATCCTGATTTGCTGCTTCCACACAATAGAAAATACCAAAAAACAAGTTTTGCTTTGTATTTAGCCTTTGGTATATACCAAATTTTGAATCAAAAATAGTGTTCATTTGCAAAACTAACTTAAACACAAGCTAGAATCTAGTGGTATACAAAGCTCCGGAGAGAACGAGCCTAGGGTTGCACCCTATAGTGAAATCCTTGGAAATCACAAATCTTTTTAATCCATTTCCATTGCATTACAATGACAAAAGTTTTATCACGTGTACCAACTAGGTAGGATCACCCGTCATCGACGTCAATCTCTTCAATTGCTAGACCTCGACGATGTTCAGGTGAGAAAAGATGTGGGGTTAGTGGGATCTTATCTTTCGTTTATTTGGATGCACATTAATCTACATAATGAACCAGAAATGAGTTCGACAGCAAAAACTCCCACGCCCACTCTCGTTTCCCACTGGTCACCGTCACAAATCCCTTTGTTCCTTCTTCCTTCTCACTACTACAAAAGGTACTTTTTACGCCTTATTTTTAACCCAATAGACACCCTTTCTCGGGGGGCTTAAATGTGAGGGGAGTATTAAGTTAGGGCCTACGGCGCCCCATTTTAAAAAGGGTGCCGTAGGTCAGACCTACATCACCCTATATTATAAGGAAGGGCGCCGTAAGTCTGACCTACGGCACCCTTTACCCCAATATAGGGCACCGTAGGTTAACCCTACGACGCCCACTAATACCATATAGGGCGCCGTATGTTCTTCTTTTTAAAAAAAATTCTATTCTATTTTATTAACCCCACCTGATTCAACTTACAGTTACATTTTATACACCAGATCAATTATAGACATAATAAACACCTAGTAGGGTTAGACGTGTATATCTACCTAAGCCAAGTCCTTGTTGCATCGAAACACAGAAGTCATTGTCATTTACTGTGTGTGGCAGAGTAACACAACTCATATATCTAATTCACCCTATACAAGTCGACATGAAGAGTTGAAACTATATATTCACCTTGAAGTAATAAGCATTATCTACAAATTAAGAAGGTGTTTGGCCAACAAATCTCGTATCAAATCAATGTCATCAGCAATGTAAGCATCATCATTATCAAAAACCTACAAATTGAAAAACAATTATTAGAACAATGCTAATTTATCAAACTAAACAATTAACTCATCAATATTTGATAGATTACATATTACCTCTTCCAAATCTTTAGTCAATCTGCTCTGAATGATAATATACATGTAACTGATGATATAATACCCGCACTCAGTATTACCTGATTGTCGAGGGCACTAAAGATAAAAAACATATTATCAAAAAGTATAAAGGGATAAAACAACTTTCAATGAAAGAACTTAAAGTCAAAGTACTTACTTTTGGATAAAACTACTATGTGTTGTTATTTCTACCGTCACGTTTACCACCCATTATTTGGTATGTCTTGAGTGCGATGCGATTGAATTGACATTAGTTACATATGAAAAAAACATGTTTAAACATCGTTAAAAATAATAATTTAGAAATACAAAAACTTACGTATCAAAAACGTATTTTTGCTCTTTCCCTGCCTTTCTGCCAGGTAAAGGATCAAACCAATACACAGTATTCAGTTGGGGGCAGACAACACAGAGACTCCAATGATGACTACAACAGCACATATACATGAAAATGAAGTTAGCAAAACAAGTTAATTATTACCAATTAGGCTAAATGTGTTAAAGGGATAACTATAATTCCATACCTTTCGATTATTGGCGCTAGGTAACACATCTTTGGATTAACGTCTGCTCGTATTGTGCTCCCAATGTAATGCACTCGATTTTCTACAGAATTGTAACTCTTCGATGTATTGGCAGGACATAAAAATCCATACAAGCATCTCTAGAAAAGTCGACACAAATACTGTGCAAGGTCCTATTAAAGAGTTCAATAATAAATAAAATATTAAATTATATAAAACATAAAAAAATGGCATCATCAATTGAAGATAGGAATATAAAAAACTTACAAGATTGCAAATTGAATCCATGCTATATCGAGGTCATCCAGAGATAGGAATTGTTTCATATCATCCTTGTCGATAATGAATTCATACGTTACACCACAGCCAACAATCCCATCAACCATCTGCATGGTCATGGGTGTAAATTTTCGTAGCTGCCGCAGCCATGACAAGGATGGGAATTTTTCAGCTTCTTCTGGATCCTAGTAAAGTAGAGAATATAGATTATAAATATAATGCCAAAAAAATTAAGATAATAAGGTGGCTACTACCTCGTGAGGTGTTGTAGGTGTAGAAATGAGATTTTTCGGCCAAAGAATGAAGCAACCATTGGCTTGGCCTAAATAGAGCACCTCTCGATCAGCGACTGGAACATCGGAGCTATCCTCACCATCTTCAATACCTGTCACCGATACGTGAGACAAGCTATCCGGAATTGGCATAGAATGGTGCGTAGTAGCTTGCTTGTACAAATAAGCATGGGCAACGGCAATTGGCTCATCCAGGTAGAGAGTACAATTCTCTCTAACTTCATCCGCGGGGGAATGAGGGGAAGGGTTACCCATCTCAATCGGATGATTACTATCTCTGCTACTGGGAAATAAAGGGGAATCAATATTCTTCAGTTCCTCAATCAGCTTCCCCGATTTCAGGAGAGTTGCGAAGTGAGCTTTCATCTCAGCTGCCACCTGAGCTTTCATCTGATCTTCCAGCTGAGCTTTCATCTGATCTGTCAACTGAGCTTTTATCTCATCTGCCAACTGAGCTTTCATCTCAGCTCCCAACTCAACCACCATCTCAGCTCTTATCTGCTCACGCATATTTTTCATCATCTCGTTTTGCATATGGGTGGTTTGAGCATCAAACTGAGCTTGGAGTGATTGCTACATCTCAACTACTCTAGATTGAATCTGAGCTTCAGTAGACTGTTGAGATGGTCGTCCAAAATATTTTCCTATACCTGTTCCCCTCGACTCCCCTTGAACTTGGCCTGGGTAATCTGGCCTTCTGATCGCAGTCGCTAAGATGTCCATCCTCTCACTTTGTGTGAAAGTCCCTTGGCTGGTTTGCTGTGTAAGGTCATCCTGCATCGTATAATACGTCATAAGTGGGGTACTAATAAACTCAAGACAAACAATCACGTGATTATTATATGTCAGCATTTACAATCATTCCAGCCACCTCAGCAACTGCTTCATTGATGTACTTCCCACCTTTCATCCTTGCTGCCTTTCATTTTTTGTGACGTGGAGGAGGAGCAGGGGCTTGGAAGGGTGCCAAAGGTGTCCCTTTTGGCGCCCTACCCAAGCGTAGGGCGCCAAAGGGAACCTTTTGGCGCCCTATCCTCAGTATAGGGCGCATAAAGGCCATTTGGCGCCCTATCCTGAATATAGGGCGCATAAAGTCTGCCTACATTCATTAAAATTTCAAAAATGCCACTGCCTTCATTTTTTACTCCCTTTTTTTAAAAAAAAGGACGCGAATTTCAGGCGCCAAATCTATTATTTGTAGTACTAAAAGTACAACATGTAACAATTAAATGCATATGGCCGTAGCACATAAAAGCACATATTCACACTTTTAATCATCATAAATTTTCAATACAAGTCATGCATAAATTCATACACATTTTCAAAGCAACTTAGTTAGGGTTAGAAGGTTTTGCTACCTTGTCTCTTTAGTTTTTCTTTAGCTTTAAAGCCCTCTTGATGAATGTCCCCAATAATTTCTTTGATGTTTTGTCTTCCTAAACATCATACAAGAATATAATCATCAAGCTCAAGCCATCAACTTTGCAAGAAAACAACAAAAACGCAATATTCCATTTATTGCTCTTTTAAGCATCATAAAACTTTGTAACTTGTCCTTATGATTTCAAATGCTTCCCAAATCCTTTCCTTACTTTCACCATACACAATTTCACCTTCTAAAGCCATTGAAAGCATTAAAATCATCAAAATCCCACTCCCTCTAATTATTTTGTTCCAGCAGGAAAAACAGAACAAAAAGAATATTTTGGATTTTCAAACTTTTCTCATGTACTCTTGCTTAAACTTGGTTCCAAACCACTTTCCAAGCATCATATAACTCAAACAGAACTCTCCCCATCAAAACCCCACTTGGACACCATCTGCCCATAACCTTAGGTTTTCCCAAATTTTCAATCAACAACAATAACAATCAAACCAAACATATATATACATCAATATGTTCCTTAACACTCAAGGAGTGTTTTGCAATCTTTGGTTTCTTCTAAATCCTCCTCTTTTTCATTTAGGCTTATGAACCCTAACTTTTCATTCTCACAAAAGAGAGGATTAATAAAAAATCTAAACCAATAGAATTGTAGAGGATGTTGCAAAGCTTAGGAAAATAGGTTGGTTTGGTTGATTGGAAGCTTACCTTGTGTGTGGAGCTCTTCTTCATCTTCTTAGGAGCTCAAGAATGGCGAAATTTTGCAGCTTGGGATGGGAGAGAATGACGGAAATTCAAGGAGGAGAAGAGGAAATTTTCAGGTTTTAATAAAACAAGTGATAATGCTTGGATGGTTGATTGAGCTTTAATTATGTTAGTTTTCCTCTTGAATTTCCAGAGTCATAGAGTCAATTTTGGCCCATTCATGACCTTTTTGTGCTTAAATTGTGATTAGGAGTTGTTGAATTGGATTAATGTAATTTTGGGGTCATATGCCATGAATAACTATATATTTGTGCCTTAATTCCTTCATGAGCAAGTGATACTGCCAAAATTTGTTGTTTCATTTCAGGAATTCCGTGCAAAAGGGCAAAGACAGCAGCTCTGGATATGTTCG
>JANTPZ010139986.1:0-29778 GCA_025593235.1 Vachellia pachyceras | reverse complement strand
TTTATGGATTCCAAGGCAAAACCTAAGTTTTGAAAAGATGATTGTATTTGGGAAGTTTTGGATTTTACGGATTCCAAGGCAAAAAGTAGGCAGGAAAGATGAAAGGGAAAGAAAAAAGTAGGAAAGAGAAAATTTATTAAGAGGGAGGATGTAATTTGACAAGAAAATAGCTTTTTCAAAACCTAGGTTTCAAACCGAGGTTTTGTATCCAAAATAGTTTTTTCGAAAAATTTGAGTACTTGGATAAAACCTAAATTTTGAGGTAAAGCCTAGGTTTTGAAATCAAACCTAAGTTCTGGAAAGTGAAACCAAACAAGCTCTAAATAATAGGATGTTTTACCTGGAAGTTTAGGAACACCAAGATTTTCGCAGAATTCATCGCAAAAATGATTGCAGTTTTTGGATAAAAGGTCATATGAACTTCCAGGCCACTCCCTGCTGAGTTCTCTTAAAATCTGGTTTACCTTGAAAATTGAACAGTTTGTAATCCCAAGAACAATGGATTCCCGATATGTATACATCGGATTCTTCCGTGAAGGGCAGCTGAAAACTCCAGTACCTTGCTCACAAAAACCAAATGACCATTCTTCTTCTCCATAAACCTGTAACAGTAGCAGAAACAGTCCATGATGTATCAGCACATGACAAAATCATAGGCCTAAAATACTATAAAAAATGCCGCATGCTATAAATGACTAAATGAGTATGGAAATTAACTTCGATTGTAAAATTTAAATTGAGAATTGCCTCATGAATGGGAAGCAGACAGTATTATGGGGGCAACAATTTCCATCCAAGGTGCATTACAATATAAAACAGATACTGAAGCTTTCCTTGCATGATAATTTCCACAAAAAGTTCCATATAAATGCTTTCTACCTAGCATAGGGTGTGTTGAAGAGATTAGTTCGATGTAAGAATGTAGTAATTGAATTCATTACTTGAAATTAAGTACCAATGAGCAAGAATATACAACTACATGTGTAGTAACAACAGAAACAAATGAAAAAGCATCAGCAAAATAAAGCAATAACAAAAACATCCACTAACAATATCAAAAACATATCAATCAACATCAATATGAAATATAACATCTGTAATAAACCACATTATCCACATATTGTGAAAACCATGACACATTTTTTGAACTCCACGAAACGCACAAGTGGCCATCTAGTTATAACACATATTTGGGCATTGTATTAAGCAAGTTTCCCAATGCAAATGGGAGTGTCGGATCGGGGAAAAAAATTCCAAGAAGCACTTAATAAAATCTTGGTTTACAAGAATGCAGTCACATTAAACAGATTAGTGGGTTTAGGTGTACAAACATGTCTAGTAACCTCTCTTTGCCATAATTCCCAATCAGGCTCCAACTCAATCCTACAAGAATTATATCCTCCATACCACCTATTGCATCCTTAATAACATCGTGCAAAAAGAGCCTACTCATAATAGAAATCACTTGGATATCATATAGTCACATTCTATTAGTCAGAGCGCTCTCAAGTCCACCTACCACACAAGCAAGGAGGTGAAAGTACGGCTGCTAACAAAAGGATTGAAACTGAAAATGCTCAAATAATCCGTACAGTCACAAAAATGGACGACTGCACTTGACTCATCCAAGAACATTCACAATTGCTTGCATCTAAATCAAGAATCAGGGAATCCTATAGAACAAAAAACGCAAATCTCCACCAGTGAGGGGGGAAAATTGACTGAAGAAACCTCAGCAAAACCCTAGATCAAATTCCAATTACAATTCTCAAACAATAACAACCACCTAGCAAATAAGCACAGCCATTCATACTACCTCCAACTCCATACAACCGGTGGAAAAGAATGATACCTGGACTGCGCTGTGAAATATACCACCGAGACCAATCCCATCCTTGAATATCTTGTTGATCTGCAGGATGGTGTTGTTTGCCTTGTCCGATCCACTATTGGTCACATCATACACATGCAGAACCACTTCCGTCATCTTCACCAAGAGCCCTAACTTGAGCAGGTTAAACTCTGTCCCCCTAAACCCTCTCCATCCCCCCAAGAAAAATAAAGAAAAAGAATTCAAACGGAGGAACAACAAATCCCGCTCTTGACCAACACCGTTGTAGTTCTCCTCCTGAAAACGTCGGCTCCTCGCCTGTGAGATTTGGGAGTGAGATCAGACCTGTACTTGCAATTTGCTACGAATCGGCTCTCCCGTTCAGGAAGAAAACATGCTCATGGATCGAATTTATGATTTGAAAATGAAGGAGGGAATCGGCAGATAAAAGAGAGGAGAGACACGGGAAAAGGGAGGTGGGAGGAACAGGAGGAGTAGGACGAAACTGGGATAAGACGTGAATTGAAAGGGACCCAGGTCGAAGTCGAAATTACGTGAGTGCCCTTACGGGGAAGCTAAAATCACGAGATTGTCCGTTAATTTACAGCTGTGTGGCATGATTGGGCAGGATTTTGGGCGAGTGACGCAAGCGAGTCCAAGATACAGAGTGGGTCCCACATCGTGCCCCATTATTAAAAAGTACTCAACTGTTTAACATTAAAACAACATGAGCAGCCGCTAATCATGGTTCCATTGCGGCCTGTGTGAGATTGGGATTTAAAAAATGACATCCAATCAAACATATACCTCGTTTGGTATGCTGGAAATGCGAGGGTGTAAATGAAATTGGAATTGAGTTCCATGATGTTAGCATATTTGGTATGATGGAATTATAATTCTATGTGAAATTCAATTCCACCTAAATACCCAATTTCAATTCCATACCCAAACCTATGGAATTTATTTGGGTTCCATGGAGTCCAATTTTTTTGGATCAAAATATCCTCCCTCATGCAAAATAGTCTTTTTTGTTACATTTCAAAAATAAATTAAGCATTCATAAAAAAAAAGATATGGATTCCATCTTCATTTCCATGACATACCAAACGTAATTTTAAAGCTCATATCCATCTCCATTTCCATCTCCATCTCCATATCCATATTAATTTCCGTCAAAATTAATTATACTTACCAAACGAGACATTAATGTGATCGTTCAATCCCGTTCAAAACATGATCTTGAGTTCTTTCTTCAGAACCAGTTTCATTAATATATGTCTTATGATTTGTCCCATACTTCTTTTTTTTTTTTCCCTTTTTACTTGTTTAAAGAAAAAGTTCATTAAAAAAAAGGTTATAAATACTCTTGAAGAAGCAAAGTCCATGAAACAACTTTATACCGAGTATCATACTTACATCAAATTTTTCAATCATATATAATTGTATATCTTTTTTGTGTTGGTTTTAATGAAATGATAATATTTTAAAATATAACACAAGACCACATGTGATGAAAAAATTTAATATAATAAATTTGATCTAATTATTTTCAAATATGCAATATCTCATAAACCTTTTTGTTCTGTTGATAGGTTATTTAAGCACCACGAAATTTCTGTATCTTTTATGCTTTTATGAGGTAACATTGAAATTGAAAATTAATTATTCATATGATACATACAGGGGTTCATATTTAATTCAAGGGAATGTTCCTAAAGTTCGTATTTAATTCTACGGAACATTCCTTAAAAATATCTCTTGAATATCAAACGCTACATTTGCTGCCATGAATAAAGAAAATGAAAAATAGGTATTAGTCAGGGATCTGAAATTTCAAAACTGAAAGGAGAATACGAAATTGCCCTTAAGTGATCTAAAACCAAAAACAACGTTGGGCAACAATAAGGTATAGCTTGTTTGGGAACTCCGTTGGGAAAATGGATTTTACAGATTTCGAGGCATTTTGGGAATTTCAAGATGGTTTTACGGATTTCAAGATGGTTTTTATGAATTTCAAGATGGTTTTTATGGATTTCAAGATAGTTTTATCTCGACTTACGTGCACCGTTGGGAAGAATGGCTTCCCAAACAAGCGCAATGTGATGAAATTTGTAGCGTACTTCACTAAAACTGAAAAGCTGGGACAGGAGGTAATTTAAGGGTTTGTTTGAAAACCAATTCTAAAATATATGTTTGATTTTAAAACCTAGGTTTTATCTCAAAACCGAAGTTTTGTCCAAGCAAAATTTTTTTCTCAAAAGCTATTTTGGTTACAAAACCTCAGTTTGAAACCTAGGTTTTCTCTTTCCTACTTTTTCCTCTTTCTCTTTCCTCTTTCCTACCCACTTTTTTGCCTCAGAATCCGTAAAAGCTAATAACTTCACAAACATAAATCACTTTTCAAAACCTAGGTTTTACCTCAGAATCTGTAAAAGCTATTTTTCAAAATCACATCCAAACAAGCTCTAAAATGATTATTTGCACAAAAACTCTTCTCCTACACCGCCAACCATCATTGTGTTGTTTTCATTGTTGATTTGGCAGTGAAGATGGAAAGAGCGTCAAACTCTAAGTAAAATTGATAGTCTTCATCTTAATATGTTGGCTCTTATGTTTTTTATTTGTGCATTGTGAGGTCTGAGATGCAATCGTTCAGAGCTTTATATACTTGAATTGAGATCATATTTTAGAAACTTCATCAGAAAGTTAATGAATATATATATATATATTTGTTTGCGAGGAGGCAGAACCCGTTTAGTGCGAGTGGCTGCTTATGCCATTTGCGGGGTGTACTTGAATCGTCAAGATTGAACCAAAATGGGTTGTGATGATGAAAGGCACTATCATGTATAGCAGTAAAAGGGGTAACAACAGAGGGGTTGATGAGATGAGAAGGACCTGCTGGTGCGGTTGGGTAACTATTGGCTTCGGTGAAATGTGAGTAAATGGGCAATAAAGGAGAGGGTGGTAGAGCCAAATCTGAAAGTTGAGTGAGGAAACGGGTGATGTGGTTGGGCAACACAATGGTGTGAGTGGCACAGCTGTTAGGCGGAAGCACATCTTTTAGCAAAAGTTATCAATAAGGAACTTCCATTTTTTTAGTACTCAATGGAATAATACAAACACCCTAAAACAGATGCTGTGAAAAATATAAAAAAATTTATCATTACGTTTGTCGAAGTTATCGATACGGTACCAAAAGTTGTCAACAAACTTAATGAACCAACAGAGGCACCACATGAGAAAAGTTGTCAATAACGTAAGAACAATTGTTAAATGGAGTTTTTCCATAATCAAAGATTTTTTTTTTGGCATTTTCCCTTAATTCTATATTCAACACACACATATAATCTACCTTTGAATTTGACGAAGTGAGATACTTTTATTTACACACACAACTGGCACTAGCTTATAAGAACTAATCATAATCCATGAGAAGCATGACCCTATATGATGCATGTGATGTGATCTAGGTCTAATTATAAAAATATTATATGAAATTTAGGCATATTTAAGAAAAAATTACCATAAAAATAATTGTTGTCATTTTTTCCAATAAAGCACGTGTACCTCCTGTTAGAAGCAATCATATTCAAAACATTGTCGAACATTAAATATGGGCAACTTTCCCAACAAAAATTTAAAATTTAGTTCATCTTGTTATGAGGAACTAACTCCTGCTGCTAAATCCAAGTCATATATTTATTGTTATTACAATATATTGATTAGGCCAACAAATTTATGGTAATTTATTGGGCCAATGCCTATTGTAAACAGTACCTCACCTCTCCCCTCGCAGCTCCATGCCCAGGAGCATCCAATCCTACCAAAAAGACTAGAACAAATTGTTTTTTAAACAAATCAATCTAAAAACAGTAATTTATATTAAAATTTTGAAAACTACATAAAATAATGAACAATCTGAGTTTTAAAAATAAAGAGCACTTGCTGATCCGTAGAATGGACAGGAGATGTGAACGCCGATATAAACGCAGAAAAAGTGGGGCAAGCCAACCTTCTTTACTCATACTTGCACTTTAATCTCTATGGGTCTTATCTTTGAAGAATCTCCACCTTTTTCTTTTTCAGGTGGTCCTTCTTCTGTTCTTCATGAATGAAACCTGGTGTTTTGAAGCTTCGACCTTTGAGTACACAGGAAATTCCCGCACCAAGCCCTTCTTTCTCTTTTGGCAAAAGATGGTGAAAGTGAATCACATGAAAATGTACATAATTCAAATTTTGATGTCCCATAAGGGCCATGGAACTAGAATCATATTTCCATCTGTAGTTATTCCAATGAATTTTGTCCCTTCAGCTGAGCACAAGTTTTTAAGCCAGAAGGTTTTCAGACACAGACAATGTTGGTTTTCACATACATGTTTGGGACAGACTACAGAATTCTTTATGATTTTAATGCATCAAAACCCCTTCACAATCTCTGTTCTTTAAAGTCTCTCATAAGGTTTAGCTGATTGAATATTTTACTTAATAAAGAAGCTGGCAAGAGTATAGTTCAACAACTTAATCAGGAAAAACTGTTGAGAGAGTAATATCTACAATACTAGACACAAAACAAGCAAAAACAAACCAGCAGAAAAAAAACGCATTATGAATCTACTACACAAGTCTGAGAGCTATTTATGTCAAAGCAAATATCAGGTCGCTGACGGTTTTATGCATTCTGGATTACTACTTGGAACAAGGTATAAAATGGAAAATAAGGGGATGACAGAAGCAAACATGAATACCAAAAGATGACAGGGAAAAAAGTGTGCATTTCTATCAGAAATCTGTTCAGTTTATGCCAATGAGAAGAGGAAGAGGGTGGTAAGAAAGTATTAATTACTAGTTCTCCATACTCCTTAGGCTTCTCATATGGCCCTTAAGTAATAATACAGATAAACAATAATCAGGCCAATGAATTTAATTTACTTATCATCCCCATATGCATTGAGGTGCAATTAAGGTTTAATAGTAACACAATTTTATCTGGTAAAAGGAGGAATATGTGTTATTAGATACATTTATCATAAATAATACACTTTATAAATGGATGAGTCAGAACCTATAGCTCATCATAACTTTTACAACTTCAGCAGCTCTACAATACAAAATAGCTGTGTGGTATAAACAAACAAGTGATAATTTGAAGCACCTCTTTAATGCCATACAATAAATGGGGATTAAAATATCGTGACTCTGTTAAGAAACTATTACATGATATAAGCCACCTTGTTGATTATAATTTTGATGAAAGGAAAAGAATCTAGGCAAAAAAAAAAAAAACCCTAAGAAATGGTTCAAATTAATACCTCTTCATCTCCATTCTAACAGATCAAGCGGCAAATTGCACAGCAACCAAATGTTCATATCTCTATCTGCCTTCATTGTTCATTAGTTGGGAAAATACTTCGCTAGTACTTATGTCTGAATTACAATTATCATGGTATCCCTGTGTTCTTATGCTGTAAGAAGGAGTTCCAGTAACAACAGTATCTGTCAAGTTGGCTGTTGTTTCCCTTAGTTGACCACTTTCTTGTATCTGAAGTACGTATTCCAAATTCCATAATACATCACCCATAGTTGGCCTGTCAACACCATAGTCAGCCAAACATTTCTCGGCTGTTTCACCAAATTTCTTCAAGGATACGGGTTTGATCTGCCCAACGATATGGGGATCAACAATATGCTCCAGCATGCCCTTCTTCTGCCATTCAAGTGCCCATTCTGCTAAATTCACCTGTTCCCTTGTAAGTTGTGGATCAACAGCAGGTCTGGCACAAAGAACCTCAAAAAGCACAACCCCGAACGAATAAACATCCGATTTATCTGTAAGCTGCTGCCTCCGAAAATACTCAGGATCCAGATAACCAAAACTGCCTTTCACACCAGTACTCACATGTGTTTCATTGAGACATGGGCCAGATCTTGAAAGACCAAAATCAGCAACCTTGGCCACATAATTTTCATCAAGCAATATGTTGGTCGATTTAATGTCCCGGTGGATGATTCCTTGTGCAAAACCAGTGTGAAGATAGTGCAGACCTCTAGCTGCACCAATGCATATTTCAAGACGCTGCTTCCAAGACAGAGGATGTAGTCCTGAACCATACAAATGCTTTTTAAGTGGGCCTTTTTCAACATACTCATAGACAAGTATCATCTCTGAATTTTCCTCACAAAAACCAACAAGTGAAACAAGATGGCGATGGCGGATTTTGGATAGAACTGCTATTTCAGTCTGGAACTCTGGAAGGCCTTGTCTGGACCCAGGCATTCCTCTCTTGACCGCAACCTTCACGTTTTCTTTGAGTGTCCCTTTGTAAACCATACCAAACCCACCAGAGCCTATTATCAGATTTCTATCAAAATTGTTTGTTGCTGATTGTATATCAGCAAAAGGGACTTTCAAGCCTAAATATCCATGAGAACCTGGAGATGCAAGAGCTTCAGACAACCGACTAAGCGAGCTCCCTCCAAACATTCGTAAAGGTGTCCAGCCTACACTTTCTGCTGCCTTTTGTTTAGGTTTCCTCTTCCTGCACATAAAAGCAAGAAGAAGGCCAACCACTAACAAAAGTAGTACAACTCCTCCAACAAGAGAGCCCACCAATACCCATAATGTTTTTCTTTTATTGACAGCATGTGAATCCATAACATTGACCATCTTCATGATCTCTGCGCCATTCAACAAGGCATTCATCCTCATCAAACTGTTCAGATCAGAAGGGCCAACACTTATTTCAATAAAACCTGAATCATCAGAATCTACAACAAAATCCACATAGAATGGAGATGCAAGAACATGGACAGTAAGAGATGACAGATCAAGATCCTTGTAAGCGGAGTAACCATTAAGATACACATCAAAGTAAAGCAAGTTCAATGCAGGGCTAACAATATCACAGAAATGCAACCGAACCAAGTGCTGAACACCGGCACCACCCGCCGGAGCCACCCGAAATTTCCAAGTTATATTGAACCTGGAAGCCAGACTTGAGTTTTCCCGATTCATCTCCTGGGCAGTCATATACACATGATCAGGAGCGATCTCTGGGGTTGCAAATCCCTTCTGATAATTTGGTGTATGAGTGCTCGCTACACGCTTAGCTGCTTCCTTAAACTCCAAATAATCATCATCAGGAGTCCAAGTCCTCCAGAGGGTGTCATTGAAAGGAGTTATTTTTGAGCCACCAACATTAATTCTGTAAACTGTCTCTAAAACCTGAGATGAAAGGTTCCTGTACTCTTCAACTCCAGAAGAGTCCACTAACCTGGCTCCATAATCCAGAATGAAGTCCACAGGAGCTGTAAACACCTCCAAAGCATTGACAAACCCAAAACCCGAATCACCCACAGGTTCAAACTCTATTTCGAGTAGATATGATTCTATCTTCAATATATACTCCTTAATCAACGTGCCATTACGCAGCTGAAACGCTTTCATCAGCGTATTTCCACCGACCAGAACATTGAACTTGGCGGATTTTAAATCAAAACCTTGAGCTGAAAAGGGCGAGAAATGAAAACGTGCCAAATGGGTACCGTTACTCTTCATATGGAACCTGTAGCTCCCCGTGCTCCTGAAAACTCTGGCCGTGTTATACAGTGTGGAAGAATTTGGAGGTGAATTTTGATTTACAAGCGTAACAGTTTTACCCGCAGCAAGAAAATCCGAACCCGGTTTCGTCGAATCGCCCGTGAAGACTCGGTTGAAGAGTGATGCATTGGCATGTGATCCACAGTTAAGTAGATAATTATCTACAGGAGTGAAAGAAGACGAGGAGGGAATAAGGAAAACGAGAAGAATTGAAGGTAGAAGAAGAATTTGAAGGGCCATGGAAGGAAAGTTTTGGACTGTGAAGTATGAAGATGAAGAAAGAGATCACATGGAAGAGTAAGAAACAAAGGGGTTCAGCTCAAAACGAGAGTATAAAGAATCAGAAGAAGAAGACAAAAGGGTGACGGGAACTTGACTCTCGGTAAAGATTTGAGCAGAAAGAATCAACGAAGGAAAGATAGTACTGCATTTTTTGGGACGCAGAAGTCAAAACGGGTTGCTCTTGGTTTCAATTCTTTTATGCAACTCCAAGAGGCTGGAGATTTGGTCGTCCCTAGATTTGTAGGTCCTTTGTGTGGGATCAAAAGAAAGTAAGAAAAATCTACTCAAAATATTAAAAAAAAAAAAAGTTTTTGTCAACACCAAACACTATACTTTGTACAAACGTTAGACACGTAATTATATATGATGTGATTTGTTGCTTTACAGGAGGTTACTTAAAGTGAAATTTAATTATATAATTAGCCTTGTTTCAATGTTGATTAACCTTTTCTCTGCAATGGAGTTACGTGCCGCTTGAAAAATAGCTAGTCCAAAATGAATTTTAGGAAATGATTATTTTTTATAATGCATTTTGACACAAAACATTTATACTTAAATAAATGTTAAATTTTAAATACTTCCGTTCCATCAAAAAGAATCTTTACTTAAAATGTATTTTGAATGAACGAGTTATTTAATATTAAAGTTTGCACGTTAACGAATTCTTTAAATTTAAAATATATTTTAAACCTCTAAAGAAGTTGTTAAACAAACACTACTTAGATCTGGCCGTTTTCTTTTGTCATACTCAAATACAAATATGTAGTGCAAGTTTTGGGAAAAAAATTTTCAATGATGCACGCAAGTCAAGATAAAAGGCATCTTAAAATCTGTAAAAATATATTAAAATTCGTAAAATCATTTTAAAATCAATAAATCTATTTTATCTAACGGATCCTCGAACACATACTTGTATAATCCTATTATAAGGGTGGAAATCATTTTTGTCAAGGCAGAACGCCTTCACATGATATCGGATATAGTTTAATTAATCTACGTAATAAACAAAACTAAAGCGACGCCAATATTGATGCATCTGGGACCAGACATGCAATAAATGTATGTACTATTGCCAACAACGATCGAGTTAGCTAATTTCAAAAAGGCGACTAAGTTGTTTAATTTTAGGAAGAAAAAGGTGTGATAGGAGTGGCCGAGTGGAGTGATTTTTAATTTTTTTATTTTTCCCATTAACTCTATTAGTAAAAATAAACACAGAGGTAATAACTCAATTTTCACAAAGGTAATCAATGGGGCTGTTTTTATTAGCCAAAAAAACCACGTAATGGCATCGACCAACATGGCTTCATACATTCATTGTATGAATATTTGATTATAGTAATAGTTTATATTTTAATTTTTTTTCGACAATCTAAATTAAGAGAGTCTTGCCAACATAATTTTGCCATCTATTACATTTGAATCTCTAGCTTTATCTTAAAAAAATTAAGCCTTTTTCGTTCTTTTTTTGCGGAACGTTTAGTTCAATCCCATGAATCATGGTCCATTTAGGAGCGCGGTAGAGAAGTACTTTTACATAAGTCGAAGTAAATATGTGAAGGAGATTATCTCGTTTTACAGAAAAATATTATTAAACATACGTTTGGCTTTTAAAAACGTTATTACAAACAAGCTCTATGATTGTATTGTTAATATAATATACGTGTGACCACCCTTTAGTTTGATTATAGGGTTTATCACGATAATTGCAAAAAATTTGATCATTCTACCGGCTATAGTCGGTTGACTTTTGTATGTGATTGAAAAATCTAAATAAATAATTTAATTATATTTTATATTATAAAATTGTCATGTGCATCATTACGTTATATAATACCTTATAAGTTAGATAAATTAATTTAAAAAAATAGATAATTAAATTAGCTAAAATTTTCTTTAATCTCTTCAAAATAAGTTAATTAACCCTTACATTAAAGAATGAAAATAGTACACATTAATACCTCGCATATGAATATTCATTACATGTTTGAAAAAGTTAAAATTGCGAATTAGTTATATTTATCTTTGCTTTTGCTATCTCATTCCATCCGTCACCCACTACCACCGTCATCACCACCAGTCGCCACAGTGTTCACCTTTGCCGCCGCCAGCACCTCCCCTTTGCCACCTATGATCTCCATACCGCAACCACCATTATGCTGTCCCCCTCACCCCGCCCAGTGTACCCTTAGGGTGCCACCGCCTCCACCTGGACAGACGATAAATTCATAAGGAATGATTTTTTTGGGAAATTTAATCTTAGGTCCCAATTAAACAAGTTATTTAAGGAACGATCCCATGAATAAAAATATTTAATGAGAGGTCTTATTGACAACATGGAGGTGTCAACACAGTGTATGACGTTGTCAATATAAGGACCTCATGTTGTCAATTGAGATCTCTCATTAAATATTTTCCTCCATATAACCATTCATTAAATAACTTGCTTATTTGGGATCTAAGGCTAAATTTCCCATTTTTTTCCTTCAGTTTTTTATATATCGAACACTATTATAGGCTTGTCACTGTTACTTTTGTTTGAACAAATTGAAAAAAAAATGCTAAATCTTTTTAACACATAACATACCGAACACATTGATGGTAACACTGCACTGCCTTACTGTCTACAAGACTACAACAATATGGGAATTGAACCAAATGGCCCAGAGTGCATTGCATTCAATCCTCCCCTCCATGAAATAAGATACTACATTATCGTATAATTAATTCGAAGATATTAAAAAAGATGGTTATGTTAATTATGAACAAACATGTATTGATTTTCTAAAAGTATCATCATTCATCATAATTATTCTTAAACGGAAACCCCTTTATTACATACAATGAGGAGGGATACTTTAAAAAAAGAATTATAAATTTAGAGGACAAAATATATTAGAGTCTTACATTTAAGACTAAATTGGTACCTTTCACTTCAATCTCATTCATGTTGACAAATTAACTTCACCTAATCAAACCGACTCTTGCCCATTAATTATTACACTGTTGAATTCCAAATTTCCAGTTACTTGTCTTCTTCTCTTTGATTTATAAAATATTTTTTGTCCTCTTCTAACTAAGATGATCTTGTTGCGATTGATACGCGATCCTGTAAAAAGGCAACATTTGTAACGAATATAGGTGAGGAAATAATTGAAGTTCCATCCATTGATGGTATTTGAAAATCACGAGATATTTCAAATTTAAGTTCCAACTCATATGAAATAAGATCATATGTGTGGGTGACGAGGGTAGGTCAAGCGATATCTAATTGTTTTATTTGGACATATTTATGATTATCACATTTTAGTAAGTTGAAACAAAACTTTCATCACGTACTTATTTTGTAACCATAAATTTCAATAAGTGGATTAAGACAATCTTCAATTCTTAAAATAAAAATTGATTGACTTTTTTGATATGATTAAAAAAGTTAAATAAATCACTTAATTATATGTGAATTTTTTTGTATTGTCATATTATATATTAATTTAAAATAACTTTTGTAATCTTCGTAAAAATAGTTAACTGAATTTTATAGTAAGATAGAAAAAATAACTTAAAACATGTATTGATAGGAAACCGACAGAAACGTTGCAGTAGTGATAAACTACAAACCCTAACATTTTCGATTTTCTAAAGTATTATTATCGTGACCAAAGAGAGTGACGTACTGAGTTAACATGAACATGAGATCCAAATTATTTATTTACTTACATTTCTTCTTATATTGTACTCTATCGCTTTCTCTTTCTCTCAATATTTATATGAAATTAACACGAACCATGATCCTGTTGGCAAAAATAAAAACTAGTAATAGTGATTTGAACTATGCTTTTCTTTTTAGTTTTTACAGTGTTAGTATATTAGGAGGTTTTAAACTTTTATCTATATTATAATTTATGTATCCCAATCTTTATAATATAAGCTAGTTTCAAGTGAAATGAAGGTTAACAGCTAAAACAGATGTGGTTCAAATCCAAGGCATATAGATCGCATTGACTTCGTTCCTTCTTCCTCGGGATCATCAAAAAGATGAGAAAGGACATGACGGGGACTGGGCTTGTTTGAAACAACATTTTCAAAAGTCAAATGTACGTTTAACAGTGTTTTTCCGTAAAAAGAGATAACCTTCTCCATATATTTATCTCGACTTGAGTAAAAGTATTTCTCTACCATGTTCTTAAACGAGCCCAGTATTATCTGTCACACCGGTTTTGTGGGAACCTAACCTCTAACAGCCAAACACTTTTAACATTTTTGCAAAGATGTCTTCGAACGAACAAAATGGACATGAAAGGGCCCAGAAATGTACAATGTAGTGGTGACATCATAATCTAAGAGTACTAATTTTATTCCCATTAAGTTTACAAAATATGTAACTGTAATAAGTGGATAATAATCAGATAAGAAACTCAAAACAAGGTTTCCCCCCCTTTTCGGTTACCACTTACCAGCAATTTCTTGAGGGAGGCAATATAAATATTAAATTATATATGCCGACTTATATCCACATCGACACGTTAATTGCAGACCAGTATTTTCAATTTTATGTTGTTGCCCATTACTCACCTGTTGTATGATGACATAATCGTGTGTCATTACTCTGTATATACTTGAATCGATTTAATAAATTAGGTTTAAATGTATGAGAATTCAAACTTTGTAAAAGGGTCATGAACTGTTAGATTTGACATATGGATAATAATGAAGCGGAACATTGCCAGTTCTCCTCAACTATAAGAAATAACTGAGCTCCATTCAACAACTTACACGTAGCAATTATATAATACATATATATATTTGCAGCGAGACAAAGTGTGTCATGTTACATAAATCCATAAATCCAGATTCAGAATGCAGTGGAAGTCTTACGTACCTCTTATCATAGCGTATATATTTTGAGATTTGCTTGAATTCTTCTGAACGGGAATTTTTGGCACAGCGATGAACTGTCGAAAGGGAATTCGTGATTGAACAAATAACGATTATGTTTCTCGTATCCGTTCTGAGTACTAGTCTCCTCCTTATATAGCCTCCCATCAAGACTTTCCAAGAGGTTTCAACGACCAGACATACCCTCTGAATACAACTCTTTAAATAATGATGCGGGAGACATCCGATGATATATTTATATATAATATATAAATATAATAATATATATTTAATATATATAAATTTCCAACATGTCACACCATATGTAACCTCTCAAGTCTCAATCCTTATCTCTTGATTAGAATATGTTGATGATGCTCCTGTGCGGCTGTGCGTGCGGTGCTTCCATTATATGCGTGTGTATGTATATAGTGCATGCCAGCTTCATCTAATCATGCCCCACATTTCATGTATACTTACTTGGCAATTAAAGCCATGCATATTTGTAAACGTGGTTGAGAAGTATTTTTATGTAGGTCAGAGTAAATATGTGATTGAAAGTATATCGTTTCGTGAAAAAACAATGTTAAACGGAGAAGACGGAGAAGATCTATATGTTCAAGCACGTTTGTCAAACAGGGCCAATAGTATGTCTCTACCTATCTTTACAGGTTCTGGTCTGTAAGGCACGTTTGTTCTTATGAAGACGGAGAAGATCTATATGTTCAAGCACAGATCTTTGTTTAAGCATGTCTACTCTATGTTTAACTAGAGTGGTATCTTTGGCCCCTCTGTCCCACAGTTTGTTGTTATCTATTATTCTGATTCTATTTATAGGGTAGATGGAATGTTTTGTTCGGTTCAATTTATAAGTCATTTCATTAAAGTTTACACATCAACGTATAATTTTACAGTTGATTTATTATGTATGTTATGGTAGATATCAGATAGGATGAAGTTGAAAATTTGTTGAATTTTAATGCAGAGTTATTAAGATGTAAATTTTTGTTAATTTATACAAAACGTGTTTGAAGTAACTTATAAATAAAATTAGTTTAAGTTTATTTTATGATTGTTAGTTTACTACTGTTGATGTCTTCCATTAGTTGTTTGTTGCTGGTGCTACTTTAATTTCTACTGCGTTGTTATTGAGTTTCGATTTATGTATGAAGCAGTCATGTCCTTTAAGGATCTGTTTTATGTTTGCGTAGGCTTTTTTTTTTATTTAATGTACCTTTTGTTTTTAATGTATAAATTAATTTTATAAAATAAATCAACGTTAATAAATAGTAAATTTGGTTATGTTAAAACAAAAGGAACTCGATATTACTTGAACAAAATTTATAATTCAATGGTTGTGAATGAAGGAATTCGTCTTGGAAGATAAATTAAGTATGTTGTTGTATAAGAATTCCCACTAGCTAAAATATAAATTATTAAATTGATTTTTGTGTGTGTGTGTGTGTGAGAGAGAACATAGAGGTATATTTAAAAGACGCACTTCGTCTTATTTACAAAAATTACCACTTACAAAAATTTTATGACCATTAAAAAATATGTCATTTTAAAATTCAGTAAAATATTATCTTGTGACTGTTTTGTTATACATCTATAAAATATTAGATTTGGAAGGTAGGATATTCACTTCATAAATTATGTATTTGAGACTTGAAAGAATAATTAAGTCAACAATATTTTGGTGAAATACGAGGGAGTGCTTATTTAAAGTATGTATTTATTCATTATTAAGTATTAGCTTAGACTCATTTTTCATAAATTAATTTGTTATATTCGGTACTTTAACCCTGTGCTTTTTAATTTGGCACTAGTTAGTGAGTGGAATTCATAATACTTTAACAGGGGTAACATGAAAATGGGCCTCTTCACCAATAAATTATAACCACCCACCGCCATTTAATCTATTTATTATTCATTTTTCAAAAATATGTTTAGCATAATATTCACGACTCATAACTATTGTTTTCTTACCCTTTTATATTTTTTTTGGCTGTTTAAGTTATGCTTTTATTAATTATAGTTATTGTGAAGACACAATAAACTCAGGGTTTTTATTGTTGAAACACACAGGAATATTTAAATTTATTTGACAAAAAATAAATATATAAATTTGTTTATGTGTGTAATAAATAAATGAGCTGGTATGGATAATGCGCAATTGAGGGGAGTGGAATTCATAATAGTGTACGTCACATGGCACAGTGATTACCACCATCTACCGATATATACCCACCCTAGATATATTATATTGTTTCTTTAGATTTTATTCTTTTGTACAAAAGTATAAAATATATTTTACACTGACAAATTTGTTTTTAAAATTTCATTCTATCTTTTCACCGTGTCCGTTTGAAAATGCGGTAGAGAAGTACTTTTATATAAGTCGAGGTAAATATGTGGAGAAGATCACTCGTTTTACGAAAAAAATACTGTTGAACGTACTTATGAGAAGTAAATAAATTTTTTTAAATAAGCACATTATGTGCACAAAAGGAGCGGATAATGTATTCTTTTATTAAGAGAATCTTAATTTCTAGACCAAGAATCACGAAAAATTTCCAGAGCAAGGGAATAATATACTGGACCAATGTCCTTTAAGGAGAACCTCATATTTAGCTGGTTGATGGATATGTCAATATAAGCCGAGCTATTTCCAGTGATCAAAATGTTATACACATAGATCAATATGAATATCGTTATGTTCCTGGTGTGAAGATAGAATAAAGAGATGTCACTCTTTGCATTTTGGAACCCCCATAGAAGAAGAGTGAGGCACAGTTTTTTTTTTTTTTTTGATACAACAGAGTGAGGCACAGTTGATCATACCATACTTTACGAGAGACAGGTGGTGGGGTGGTGTCAAGTTGTTGGCGCAAATTGCTTCAAGGCCCAATACTGGAATCTGCATGTACAGCCACCTGGTCAGACAAAGTTGGGCGATTGGAGGTCTGGGCTTGAGGAGATACACTCGTAGATGGTGGCTCTTGCACTTAATCGTAGCATTATAATTGAACATGAAAACTTGAAATCAAACATGAAAAACTTGCACACTGATCAAATGACTAAACGTAGCATTATAATTGAACAGCTACAGTAAAATCATTCATGCTAACAGCTAAAAGAGGCAAATACAACTCCACAATGAGACTTAGAAATGAGAGGAATAACGTAAAGAAGATAATTTTCACAGAAAGGAATACTCGGAGAAAAGGGGAAGAATGCTAGAGAGAGGAAAGGTCACAATGAGACACACCCCTTCTCAGCCCATGCTTCTTCTTGGCTAATCACACTCAAGCCACGTATCATTACAAAACATTCTCCATTATGTTAACCTTCTTACTTGGGTCAGATGGCTAGCGTTATTTGTGGTGGACCTGCATGCTTAAACATGGAAGGATTGACATTAAACTTACTGATGGAATGATTACACGCAGCATTATAGTAACTGAAAATCTCCAGTTTCACTAAAACCAGAAAATTCTCCTCTACATGTTTCATTTTTTGTGGGCAAGTTGCGTAAGTTTGTATGAATTATATTATAGTGGAAATGACAAAATAAGATCAAATATTTGACGATCCTCTTCAGTGTCCTCTGCTTTTGATTTGTTCTCAGGAAAATGGGACGGTTGTAATGTCATAGACATTGGCACCGTTTGGCAACGCGGTGCTTCTACTCATAAGTACATTCAACAGTGTTTTTCCACAAAATGAAACAATCTCTTCCACATATTTGCCTCGGCTTGTGTAAAAGTACTTCTCCACCGCGTTGCCAAACGGACCCATTGAAATGTTGTTTAATTATAGCAGTATTATGGAGATTTAGTTTTGTTAATTTTTATTTTAATCTTGTGAATGGCAGTTGCTACTATTGTTGGAACTCTAGTGGCATTCTTGATAGTGCCAATGCGTTCTCTTGGTCCTGACAATTGGAAAGTAGCGGTAACTCTCATGGGTGGTTATATTGGTGGATGTAAGTTCCTCAACAAGTTGCAACAAAGTTACTTGCAGTTTGCATCTGAGCCCAAAATAAGGATACAAGTAATTAATCTACTAAATTAAATTGCAGATTTTATGTCAACTCCATCTTTAACTGGTGGTAATGCTGTATTACAGTTGGTGCGGTACTTTACCTTATGTATTCTGTATCGTTTTAGCATATGTTCGTATTCATCATATATATGTAATATTTAATAAGGGATGCTCAGTGAATGATCGATGTATAACAAATAATTGGCATCTGGCATGACTTCATGGTTGTTTATTTTGCATCATGTGCATGGATTTGGCACATAAAACTCTGCGGGTGCTCTAAGTTTGGAACTTCAGTCTCAGCCGTTTTTCCCTAAAAGAAAAACTTATTGTGCATTAATTTTTACAACAATGATAAAATAACTGAATGAGCTTCCTTTGCCCCTTTCCTGCCTGCTCGGGTTGATTGCTGTAGCTGTTAATTATGTTGCTATTTCAGAGGCGCTTGGCATATCTGCTTCAGTTTTAGCTGCAGGAGTAGCTGCAGACAATGTTATTTGTGCCACATATATCATGGTATTGTTAGCATTGGCTTCTAAAATACCTACTGAAGCTCCAGCATTAACAAGTGGTATGATTTTGTGGTTCTCTGTTAGAATCTGGAGATCATTCTCACATCCTGTTGGGCTGCAACATATAGTGTGTTTGGGAACTCCGTTAGGAGAATGGAGTTTACAGATTCCGAGGCATTTTGTGGATTTCGAGATGGTTTTACGGATTTCAAAATGGTTTTTATGGATTTCGAGATGGTTTTTACAAATTTTGAGATGGCTTTTATTTTGGCAAGCGTGCCCATTGGGGAAAATGGCTTCCCAAACAGGCACATAAATGCCTACTTACCTTTTCCTATGGGTTGCTTGGTTTTTTCAAAAATTTTCTGTTTTTATAAGCTTTTGCCTTTGAGCCAATTTTTTTTAACAAGTTTGCTATTTTGGCTCACACTAATTATAATATTCCGTGCAATGAGAATTGGTTGTCCTTATATCATGTCCGTTTAGTAAAGCAGTGGAGAAGTGCTTTTACCAGAGGTAAATGTGTGAAGTAGATTATTTCATTTTGCAAAAAAACACTGTTGAATGTGCTTTTGGGATGTTGAGAAGCTTTCCCAAACACACCCATCATCTATATGAGTAATAGCAAATACACAAGCAACCTATATTTAGATTCTCTCCCCTGTCATTGTCAAACAAAAGATGAGTAACGGAATTTTTTTTTTATTTCAAATAATATGAGAATTAGCTAAACTAAAAAGAAAATTCAGATGTGGTTAAAAAGAATGTGCATTTCTTGGTTTGACCATGTTACCACCTTGGTTAAATCACTGATCCTCTCCCTTCACTGCCATTTGGCTGCAAGTTAAACAAATGTTAATCTATTATTTTGGAGCCATTCCCCTCTACACAGTACATGACTTTGAGAGTGTTCAATTCTTTTTTTGTCCATAAATCTGACTCGATGAAAATTGACTTGCAATTATAGCTAACGCAATGCAGAGGTGGCTAAATCCTGATGTAAAAACCAAAAGGGATCCTTTACATGTGGTGAGTTTAAGGGAAGCTGTTGGGAATTTATTTTATGAAGGGTACATAATATCTTGATTCTTGAATCTAGATCCAGTTATTCTTTCTATTATGTTGTGTAAAATATAAAACTCTCTGACCATGATCAAGTTGTTAAACTAATTCAATACAGTAACTGTCAAATAGAAAAATTGGCCTGACGACAGGGCTAATATTGGCAGATGATGCGATGTACACAGAGCCCAAAGATGAAAGCAAGATACATATGTGTTGCTTACCACTGCACTTCCTACATCATCTTTAGTATGCAAAGCTGCCGAAAGCCTAACAAGAATATCTGGAATTAATTGAAGGAGCAACTTTTCCAGCAGTTACAGCAATCATATAGTCATCTTAGCCACTCTCTTCCCAAGGCTAATGGGTTCCCTTGGACCTGCTCGTCATACTGTTGCACTGGTCTTGATGGAGGTAGCGAAATCTGTGAAACCTTGTACATGAAGACCTCATTTTCTTTAATTTGGTGATGTGACCCTTACATTAATCAACGCGAGAAAATGTTTGGCCAGGTATTTTTTTGCAGTGACTGGAGCTAGTGGGAGTGTGTGGAGTGTCATTAAGACTGCCCCAAGCATCTTCTTGTTTGCTCTAATGCAAGTAACCATCCATCTTCTTGTAGTGCTTGGGTTGGGAAAGCTGTTAGGGTTTGATTTGAAACTGTTACTATTAGCATCCAATGCTAATATAGGAGGTCCTGACTCCTGCGACTGCCTGTGGAATGGCCAAAGCAAAAGGCTGGGAATCCCTGGTTGTTCCTGGCATTCTTGGCATTGCCATTGCCACTTTCCTTGGCGTTGGATTTGGAGTTATGGTCCTCAAACACCTTTAAGGCACAATAATAAGTATCATTACAACCTATTTGAAGTCATAATTATTTTTGGATGATGATTTGAAGTCATGATTCTACTGATATTTAATATAAGAGTTAAATAAATGATTTATAAACATTTATGAAAAAAACAAACATTTTGTATAGCTCTTATTCAGAATTGGAGGAAGTGCCTTGTTTTTGCATATAATTGATCGTTATTGCTTTCATTTCATTCTTCCATGCATTGGAAGGAAATATTCAAAATATTCTAAAAACAACATCTACAACCAAATGTCATTACCCAATGAACAAAATTGAATAAAAAAATTCAATCAAATACCACAGTGATTTGGAAATATAGATTGAAGGTAAAACTAGGTTGTAAGGAGTTCAATAAAATATTGGATGAAAATTAAAAGATTAGAAAATTTTATGAAATCTGAGAGAAGCATACCATTAAGGATCTATGAATATTGGATGAAAATTAAAAGATTAGAAAATTTTAAGTTTTTTAAAATGCAATTACAAACTGCAGAAATTACAAAAATTTACCCTTGGTAAAAGGTAATATTTAAAGGGAATGGTCTCGTTAATTTTATTTATAATGAGATACAAACTATGAGAAGACTATAATACCCCTTCAAAATTTTTTTTTAAAAAAATGTCCAAACTCTTTCTTCCTTCCCTCCACCTAACCCTATTAATGGATCAACATAATTCGCCTTTGGGTGATTCGAAGAGACGCCTCTTTCTGACCGAGAGAGATGACCGATGCGACGATAGGGATTGACAAGAACAAATGAGTTTTACAGTATCACTATGGGAATCCGTTGAAAGAATTCACAAATTTCAAGATAAGTATGTAAGAGGAGTTTTGTCTTAACTTACGTGCAGTGTGATTAGAAATCACTTGGTAATTGGGCAAATATTGAGAGGGGCACTCTTTTCCATTAATTATTGTAAAGAGGGATATTTTTTGTCTTCAAAAATTTCAATATGAGGACTGAAAAGGCAGTAGTGCGAGGTGCGTTTTGTCCAATCCCAAGGTATCCTCAGTGCCACCACATGCAAAACAACACAATTGAGCATTTTGAATTTTGTTCATCAAATGAATGATGTATGTCCTATACATGTACAGAAGGCCATTTCCAAGCTAGGATTATTCTTCACTTTGATTAACATGACTGGTTATGATTATCAAACGCTAGCTTAACTGGTTTGTTTGCATTTTCTGTTTTATAATATTCCATTAGATCTTAAATACTTATTTGTATATATTAATAAAATTATTTAAGTTAGTTATTCGTAATAAATATACGATGTCTCTACTTATTAGAGTACTTGTTGAATCATTTGGATTAAAAACTTCCTACCGATGAAAACTCTTTTCAGTGTGTATGTATAATCAATAATCGATCAATATGGAGAATTTAGAAACAGAACAACGAATTTAGGAGATAAATTGAACCGAACTCTTATGTTTGGGATTAAAACAGACCCTTATTAGCTCTTCCATGTAACATAAATGTGAGTATAATGTTTGAATGATCAGTGGTCGAAAACTTGTGCGCTCATTTCATGAAGGAGCGCATGCGTGTGTTAGAAGGACGGAGTGTTCGTGACCGTAGATCTGGACTTCCTGGTGGACGCCCACATCTGTGTCTTCGAATAGATCTCATCCTATAGCCGCTATCTGTGCTTCAATCGCGTCATCATTCAATACTCACCAAGGTGCCCTCACCTTGGCTCGCAAGTTGACTCCTTCAGCCCCTTCCACCATGTCTGTAATTTTGGATTAAATTTCTGGGTCAACTTTGTTTGGAATAGGCTGTAATCTGTAATTTTCTTACTTGTCTCCGGCGGGTTCTTGAGCCACTGTGGATGGAACTCGATCTTGGAAAGCATGGTGAATGGAGTATCATTGGTCGATGTTATCTGTACGCAAAACGGAGGACGGCGGTGAGACCAAAGCCAAGTGAGAGTGGGTTGGTGGAGAGGCATCCAGCCACAATGACCACGGACGGTGGTGACATGATTCTTGCCATTATATTTTCTTTTGATATATCACCTTTTAAACCGTATCTAAAGAAAAGATTGTCGAATAATGCACACTTCATTCATAGGTTGACGTAAATATATATACAAGGTGGAAGAGATCAGTTGAGATACTACACAATCCTCATCTCCTGATTCTCAGCACACATTAATATTGACAGCGTGTATATACAAGATTACAGGGAAGATTATGCGCTATGAGCGAGATTATATGAATCATATATGATGCATGATGAATGCGTGAGATCACGTGAATACTGATTATGGACTGATGCGATGGCTTAATCCATTAGTATCTCTCATAGACCGTATTTATATGTTGTTTAGAAAGTATTACTTTTTAAATCTCTTTTATCTAAACCGGATCCATGTGCGGTCTAGAAAGCCATTTTTAAATGGTTTAAAAATGCTTTTTTGTACTGCCCTGTCCCTCTCATTTTCTTTAAAATTGAGTGTGACATTATGGAAAGCCGACACCACAAACTCAGATTATTAGAAAACAGCACTGCCCTTCACATTTGCTTTTAAAAACACGTTTCACTTGTCTTCTACTGGATGCTGTTTTTGTGATCAGTTCTTACTCATCGTATATCTTCCCTCATGGTTTTTGGGGCAACATGTAGTGTAACGTCATTGACTCTTCTATCTGTTAAAATGAATGGCCACCACTTCCTACTCTCTTCCGTCATCAAAACCTTATCCTTTGTTCTTTCTAGGTTAAATGTGATTCGTCATATATTTGAAAGGGGATTTAGTTTTTCGTCTCTTTTAAGAAGTTAAATTAATCTAAGTGTATTTGAATCAAAGTCCACGTCATGAAGGGATGAATGTTTAGTGACTACGGATTAGTTCGTTAAATAATAGGGGTAATTATGCGAATGGAGATAACTGTGTGGTTTTATTTCTTTTAATTCAAATCGCGCACACATATTCTAATTAAGAAATTCAATTAACCTTATGTGTATTTGAATCGAAATTCGCTTCTCACAGCTTTGTGGTCAAGTAGTGCTTATTTGAGGTCTAACTTGATATCTCAAGACTGACTCTCAAGTACCCTTACAAAAGATAGTTGTAGTTAAAAGGCATGTCCAATTCAGCATTGGATTTTTCATAAAAGCGTACATAAACATAAATCGTGTTATATTGATTAATTTTTATTTCAGCTTCATTTTACAAGATATAGTTGAAATAAGAATCACCTTGATTAACGCAACCTAACCCAAACAAGCCCTTAATACCAAAGACTAAGAGTAAGTTGTGGATGGATAAAGCCCGCCGGTGAACGCTGGAATAGTATGTTCCTTTACTGTCTACGCCGCGATGACAAACCTTCTACCCAACGAATGAGAAAGTGACCGGCCACGGCCGGTACCGGCACAGTGCAGAGAAGAGGACCATAATGTATAGTTTCGAATCATTCATACCTCACACACCTACGTATGGAACTCAGCCGAATTCGCAACTACATATCGAGTTGAAATAAATCAGCAACATGCAAATTCATTCATGAAAGCCATCAGATTCTGATGAGAAGACCCTCCTTCCTTCATAGCCTCTCTTGCCAAATACTTCCATTTCTGTGCGTTGCCTTTCATTTCCACTGCTTTCTCTCCCTCCCCCAACACCACATCCAAACACCTCCCTATCTCCTCGCTCTCTGCCACTCCTTCCTCGTTCACCCACATCCTCGTACCTGTCTTCCACAAGTCTTCTATCAGCTTCGCATTCGTCACTTGGTCCGTCCACCGAGGAAACGCCACCATCGGAACACCCGATACTAAGCTTTCTATCGTCGAATTCCAACCACAGTGTGTCACAAAACATCCCACCGCCCTGTGTGACAGAACCTCCACCTGACTACACCAATTTACTATCTTACCGTTCTCTTCCAATCCCATCCTCCACTTCTCCTCTTCTACCTTCCCATCATCACCTTCTTCTGTCTGAGTCTCTTCCATTGCTTCGTTATCTTTGATGACCCACAGGAACGGCCTTCCAGAATCCGAAAGGGCACGTGCGATTTCCCTCATCTGCCTCCTAGATACCACCGAAAGGCTCCCAAATGCAACATAAACCACGGAATGCTCGGCCTGCGAATCAAGCCATTTCATATAACCACTTGATGAACACCTAAAGATGTCAACCCCAAATGACGTGTCACTCGGGTCCTTCCCGTCTAAGAACGCAGACGGCATCAACGGCCCGATCGGGATCATGTTCAGCTTATCGATGGCTCTGAGTGCCTCCGATTCCAACGCTTCGAAGGTGTTCACCAGCACTCTTGGCTTCACCTCCTTCTCCAGTTCAGAGAAGTGCTCGTCCATGAACGGAATGGCAAAAGAGTAAACATTCGAGGGTTGTAGGAACGAGGGAAGCTCCTTCGTCTTCAGCAATGGCAGTCCTGGTAATTTTATCTCTGATTCGGGGTCATTCCTTTTGGTGTCAATGTAGTCCTGGTAACTCCTCAGGTAGTAATAGAATACGTCCAGCACGGTGGCCGGTTGAATCCACAGAAGCGCCGACGGCACGTTAAGAGAACGAGCTGCCTCTGCAGCCCAAGGAACGAAGACGGTGTATATTAAGGCGGTGAAAGTTTGGCCTCCGTTGGATTTGGAGTCCATGATGAGATTGGAAACAGCCTGTGTACCGCGACGTCTCATCTCAGATATGAAGAGCGAGACTTTGTCGTCGTCGGGTGTGTTGGCGAAACTGTCATCGAAACCGTCGGAGAAGGTGGCGAATGAGAGGCCGTCAATGGGGGGCTTGTGGATGATACGGCGGTGCATGGAGAGGGTGATGAGCATAGTGACGCGCGCTTCCATGCTAATAAGTCGCTTGGCTAGATGGAGAGTAGGGTTCAGGTGGCTTTGAGCTGGGAATCCAATGATCAGGAAGTGTTGCTGCATTTGCACCATGGCTAAAATCTCTTTTCAAGTTATGGTCTTATTAACTAAAATCCCTCAAACACTGTATGTCCCCAAATGCTTCATCCAGCCCTGGCCTTATTATGATACCCTTGATATATGTGGCATTTTTAAAGGATTTCTCTCTCTCATCATATAATATAAGTCACTTTAATGGTAATATAATACATTTAGAGGATATTTAATATTTATTTATTGATTCTATAGCTATAATTGAAGCTATATTATAAGTCACTTTTATGGTTTTTTAGGCGATTAAAAAATACCAGGTCACGATCTGACAAATTGACAATACAATTGAAACCAAAGACATATATAGAAAACAAGAATAATCTGGTCCAAACAAAAAACAGAATAATTATACATGAATGAATGAATAAGATGTTAGAGTTTTATTTCTATCAAAATAGTAGCTTAAACTTTTTTTTATAGTAATATCCTTTTACATTATATATCTTTAATCTCTTCTTTAATAATCATTTGGGACTTTTTTATATTCTAATTTTTCTCCTGTTATTTTTTCCCATTTTGTCCACCTGGCTTATACTTCTTTTTTAGTCTCTGAAACACTCGGTCTACAATATTCATTCATTTTTGTCTTTTTGTAATTGTCTCGAATCGAACGGTTCTTGATGCCACATTACCCATATTAGAGTTGTCTTTTCATCAAAATAGCTTAAACTTATTGTTAGTACTCTCTTTTTTACATTATGTACTTGAAATATTAATTGTTTTTAAAGGATGCTCTTTATTTCAATATTTCATAAATAATTAAAATATTTTTAATGAGTGAACTTATAAAGAATGATTTAAAAAATTTAAAAATAGTAACTAGTTTTAAGCGAATTGTTTGTAAATTTATTGATATTATAATAAAATTGAATTAAGGATAGATAAGGGTGTTACATAAGCAGCCACATTAATAGTATGAAAAAGTCACCGATAGAGGCATTTGAGGCTCAGGTGCATGACGTTGAGAGACGCACCACTCCGGGGGACTCAGGGCCTCTCGAGTTGGAGCTCACACTGCGTGTATATCCATTCGCCCATAGCCACATCTTTCCCTCGTTTATAACTAAAATAAAGCGAAAATCTTGAAATTTAGTCCCAAATGCCATATAACGTTGATTCGATGTTTAATATAATAATCATTTTAATAAAAATTTTGTGCTGATGAGTGAAATGAAAACAAATCAGGCTTCATCATTAACATTAGGCTTAACCTGTTTTGTCAAAACTTGACCTGTAGCCTGTTATTAGAGCTGAGAATCCATCAAATAGCCAGCCCGAAGAGTCCGCCCCTCCTAATCCGTAGGTTGGCGTATTCTGCCTAATTAGCCTTTTTTTTATTTTTATTTCCTTTTTTAAATAATATAATTTATATTTTTTTACTTTTTTTATCTCAAAATTTTTATAAAAAACATTAAATTTTATGTTTTAGAATAAACAATACTTACTACATTAAAAATAGTGTAAAATATTTTATTTTTCAATATAACCTTTTTATAATACTATATTTAAAATTATAAAAAAATTAATATATATTATTAAATTATAAAGAGATGTAGCAATATATAAATTTTTTAATATATTGCTTTTGGTAGGCTCTTCCAACCCACCCTGCGGGTCCCGTTTTCCAACCCTACCTGTGACATGCCTTTTTTTTGGCGTAAAAGGGTATAACTTGAATTAAAACGTGTTAAAAAGTCTATATTCTAAAAACATGGGCAAAAAATAGGCCAAATTTAAACAGACATATATGTATAAGTTAATATAAATTATTCAAGATAAAATAACAAAAAATACGACATAAATTTATATATAGCATATAAACATAATTAGATCTTCAAATTATAATATAATAATGGAAAACAAATATTATATATAAAATATAAATATAATAACTTTATTTTTTAATGTGTAGACAGGCCTACATATAGATTTATAGGCCAAACCTTTTTACACGTTCAGACGTTTAATAGGCTTTGATCCAGCATACTTTACAAACAAGTGAGGCTGGATCAAGGCCAATTTAAATATGTACTCCATTGATCAAGGCCTTTTTTACAAACAGTTACCACCCAACCGATGATTATATATGTTTAGTATATGTACACAACAAATTCTTCTTTATTTGTGATGCTATATAGCTTCAACTATGTATACCCTTAGTGAATTAGGGACAAATCCCAATTCAAGTGGAGTTGTTATGTGAATATGGGGAAATACGAGTTCATAGCCAGAGGAAGCCTTTTCCTTCATGGTTTAAATGTTAAACCATGCACTAATTTCATCTTTAATATAAGACCTAATCAACTAATTTGATTACATCAAGTTAGTTAATACGATGTGTTTTTCTAAAGTACCACGGTAATCTCTTTTAATTCCATTCCCATCTTTCACCTTTCATTTATTTTTGTCCGGTGGGGTTGTTGAGTATTAAAAGTGTTCTTTTCAATCATGTAAGAGCTTTTATGTCATTAAATTATGGAATTAGTGATAAGAATTACATCTACTCTTTGACATAAGACAGTTGATTTCTTTTGGAGAATTAATATATGAAATTAAATAACCTACCGTAAATTATATATATTCTGATATGCTTTATATATAATATATGTAACACATATTACATTTTTGTTTATAAGTTATGTAAATTAATTTAAAAATAATAAATATATCAATTTATTTAACATGTTTAATCAAATGAACCGTTAATTGGAACTTACTAAAAAATTCGAATCTGTAGTACATTGGTGAAGTTTCAAGGAAGCTAAACACTTGTTCCGGGCTGGATGATAGGACGAGCGTTCAATTGGTGGAAACGTCTAACTTCGATGACGTGTATGTGCTGACGTTGGTGTTCGCATACCACTTTGCCGGTTTGCCCTTTAAATTCCATCCAATTTAAAAAGGAGTGATTATATATGACCTCCAACGAAATAAATTTACGGACTCTAATAAGAATTTATGGATTTTAAGATTTTTTATGAATTTCAAAATATTTTTTACAAATTTCAATATACTTTCTATTTTGTCTTGTCTTGCAGGCACTGTTGGGGGAAATTTCCCAAACATACACATTGTTGAAGCCAAGAACCCGTTTGGTCTTACTCTAAACCCAAATCATATGATATTCATTCTTAATTTATCTTATCATGTGCTGTCTTTTAGGGTTCATAAGCGTAATTGTTTCACAGCAGACAAGGTATGTTGCGTGAAATGTAAGTTTTAATCTACTAACTCATTCTCATGTAACTCATTCTCATTTTTAACTCATTCTCATTCTCATTTGAGCTGGGAATCCAATGATCAGGAAGTGTTGCTGCATTTGCACCATGGCTAAAATCTCTTTTCAAGTTATGGTCTTATTAACTAAAATCCCTCAAACACTGTATGTCCCCAAATGCTTCATCCAGCCCTGGCCTTATTATGATACCCTTGATATATGTGGCATTTTTAAAGGATTTCTCTCTCTCATCATATAATATAAGTCACTTTAATGGTAATATAATACATTTAGAGGATATTTAATATTTATTTATTGATTCTATAGCTATAATTGAAGCTATATTATAAGTCACTTTTATGGTTTTTTAGGCGATTAAAAAATACCAGGTCACGATCTGACAAATTGACAATACAATTGAAACCAAAGACATATATAGAAAACAAGAATAATCTGGTCCAAACAAAAAACAGAATAATTATACATGAATGAATGAATAAGATGTTAGAGTTTTATTTCTATCAAAATAGTAGCTTAAACTTTTTTT
>JANTPZ010139985.1:0-10994 GCA_025593235.1 Vachellia pachyceras | reverse complement strand
CTTCTTCTTCTTCTTCTTCTTCTTCTTCTTCTTCTTCTTCTTCTTCTTCTTCTTCTTCTTCTTCTTCTCATTCCCAAACCAATCAACACACATGAACTCCATTATTATACCAACATGCCTTCAAGCCAGAACTTTATATAAGAAGCCTAACAGTAACATGTCCTTTAATTTATCAGGTGTGCTACATTGTACTGAACTATATCATTAGTCTCATCATCTCTGTATTAAGAGATGAGGAAGATGGTTGTGGTTTTGGGTTTGGTTTTGAGCACTTGTATTTGGCTAAGTGGGAGAGGGTTGTCACAGATCAGCAGTCCACCACAGCAGCAAGTTCCATGTTTCTTCATATTTGGGGATTCTCTAGTTGATAATGGCAATAACAATGGGGATTCTTTCTCTTGTTGCTTTGTGTTGTTTGGTCCTTGGTTCCCTTTTTCCCTTTCTGTATCCTCGCTGTAATATCCGTTTAATAAAATTCTCCTTTACTCAAAAAAAGAAATGGCAATAACAATGGCATTCTCACTCTTGCTAGGGCTAATTATCGTCCTTATGGCGTTGACTTTCCTCTGGGTTCCACCGGTCGCTTTACCAGGTCGAACTTTTGTTGATGCTTTAAGCACGTGCTCTTTCCAATTCTAAGCTAACTGAGAAGTGTAATTTGCTTTAAATTTAATTCTAAATATACGTTTTCTGGACGTACTTTTTACAAATGGACTCCTCAGTTGACTGGATTTAAAAGCTATACCACTACTAAAACAAGCTGTTTTGTAGCTAATCTGAAGATGTAATATCTTTTTTTTGTCAGTTTTGATAACAAAATTTAAAATTTTCGTTTAAAAGGTGCAGAATGAAAACAATTTAAATTTGAACTGTTTGAATCTAGTTTCATTGAATCATACATAATACATATTAAGTATACTTTTAGTTTTTTATATTCGCGTTAGGTTTTATTTTAGTACTTTAAGTTTAAAAAGTACCACTTCAGTCCCTTAAATTTAGCACCGTTAGTTTCTTTTAACAGAAGTGGCTAACTCATCAAACTTAACGCTGTTATTTTAAATATTTTTTATTTTACACAATTTAAAATATCAAATTTATTATATTATTAAATTAAAATTAAGTTGTGAGCATGTTTTGTTAACATTTTATTGCACAGTTATCAATTAGATTTGATGAGTCAGCAATTTTCGTTAAGAGAAACTAACGGCGTTAAGTTTAAGGGACTGAAAGTGTACTTTTTAAATTTAAATGACTAAAATAAAATCTAAGGAAAATATAAAGGACTAAAAGTATACTTTAGCCATTCATTTTTCTTTTAAAAGAGCATTGATTTTGATCCTTATTTTGTGTACATATATAAATTTTTTCTTTCACAAAATTCCCTTTCTAAAAAGAATTAAATTTATGTATTTGAATGGTACAGCCCAGCTTATGGGATTTCCAAATTACATTCCACCATACTCAAGAACAAGGGGACCTCAACTATTATGAGGGGTTAATTATGCTTCTGGAGTAGCTGGCATCAGAGAAGAAACTTGCTCCAATTTGGTACATACATGCTTGTCTGCGTGTATTCATATTTATTACAGATAATTAATTTAAATGAATTTTAATTTAATGATTAATTAAGTTGCATCCAACACACTGAAGTGTTTTTCTTAGGTGCATCCAGTATCTTAAAGTACTTTGATACATCCAAAATCTTCAAGTATTTTTCAGATGCCCCAGCATTCTAAAGTATTTTTATGACTTGGTGTTGGATGCGCAAAAAAAAAATATTTTAAGGTTCTAGATACATTAGAAAAAATTGTACAAAAAAGTACTTTAAGATGTTGGATGCCTATGAAAAGTATTTAAGAGGTCTGGATGTACCAGAAAATACTTTAGGGTGTTAGATACACCATGAAACATACTTCAGATACTGGATACAACTTAATCTGTTTTTTAATCTTTATAAATTAATCATATAGCTTATACATGTACATTTTGACAAGAGGGCATGCACCTGGGGAAGCATGTCTAACAATAATGATAATGATACACACACACACACACGCATACTTGCAGGGTGCTCACACGTCAATGAATGAGCAAGTGACAAATTTTGCCACCACAGTGGGAGAGTTAAGTAGGTTTTTCAGAGGAGACAATGCTTCAATGAATAGCTACTTAAGAAAATGCTTATTCTTTTCTGGGATGGGAAGTAACGATTGCCTTAATAATTATTTCATGCCTGAATTCTATACAACAAGTTCTGATTATACTGCCAGAGCTTTTGCCAATCTCCTCCTTCATGATTACTCTCGCCAGCTAACTGTAAGCAGTATTTAATCATTTTTAATTACTCATTTTTGTGCAGTCTCACTTTCTTCTCTCTGTCGACTTCTCTTCTTCTCTGCATTTTCTTCTTCTGCTGATATGTTCTTCCCTTCTGAAATATTATTTCGTTTGTAGTTCTTGAATCTTATCACAAATATACTCATCAATATCTGCTAATTTGTTATTGTAAAGAGTGATCATAACCGCTTCTTAACCTATTCGTTCGCTTTTAATGACTTGCCAAATCTTGTCTTGCATTAAGTAAAATATTCATTTGGTCCTATTTAAAAATAAATTCCATCATGTTTCACCCAGGCAAAGAGAAACTTTAAACCTTATTAACCCTGCCTTAGATTTCAACATTTTTTCCTAAATTTATCCTTATTTAATATATACTATAACACATGATTAAGGGTGAAAATAGGCCAAACCTCTATCAGGTGGCCTACGGCCTGACCTATTTAAGGCCTAGTCTGGCCTAATCTATTTATTAAAAATGTCAGGCTAAGACCTATTTAAAGACCTAATTGTATAAATAGACCATGCCTATGTTTTTAAGCCTAGCCTGTAAGCCTTCTAGATGACCTGTTTATATATAAAATGAATATAATTTTTTATATGATGCAAAAAACACTTTTTTGTATATTTTAATCCTAATTTTTATATTAAAAACTTACATACAATAAGTATAATAGGCTAAAAGCCTACATTGGAGCCTATTTAAAGATGTATAATAGTAGGCTTAAAGCTAATTTAAGGTCTTTTTGTGGTCTACATTATATGTAGGCATATAAAAAGGCTTCAGACCTTACCAGGCCTTTCAAAGGCTCATGCCTGAGCCAAAAAAAAAGCATACATACATGCTCAAGCTCAGGTTCAGGTTCAATATCTTTATTTCAAGCTTAGACCTATTTAATTAAAGCATGGGCTATTTCTGTGCCTACACATGATATCAATGTTAACATATAATAAAAAAGGATAAAATTATATATTCATGTTAAAAATTTAATGAGGTGACTTAGATAAATAGGATCAAATTAAATATTCTTTGTTTACCCTACTAATAATATCAGAGAAGTAAGTTATTTTAAAGATCCTATTAGATGATGTTAATGTCATCTTGAGAGCCATGAAAGTCTTAATGTGCCATTTTTAGTCTAATTGTTGATTTTGATATGTTGTCTCCTTTCTCTCCATATCATTTACATTTAGTGAAATTTGTCATTTTGAAGGCAGTGTCAATAAGATATGTTGGCGGCCTAGGAGATTGTTAAATAGCTTGAACATTCTCTTAGGCCTTATTGATGAGGTGCATATATAACCATGAATTCAACACTATATATCTTGACCCAAAATCTTAAGAGACTTTGTGACCACGGAATTTTATCATCGATACACATTTTATAATCTAATTACACACTTCACACTTGACAACATGATAAATGACAGATCAACATGAATGATAAAAATATTTTCAATAATTAGAGAAACTGAAGTGAGACATAAAAGCTGCACTAGATTGGATCGCAATAGTGTATGGTCAATGTTTTAAAAGTTGAATCACACTAAGTTAAACTGAAAATGTCGGATAATTGGTTAAATTGTGAAGCAAATTTGATTTGTGATCGATCAGCAATTGTATTCACTGGGAGCTCGCAAGGTGATAGTAACAGCAGTAGGGAAGATAGGGTGTATTCCATATCAGCTTGCTCGTTTTCACAGCAACAACAACAGAAGCAAATGCAACGACAAGGTCAACACCGCCATCTCGTTCTTCAACTACGCCCTTCGCCATTTGGTTCAAACTTTCAACAATGGCCGACTTCCTGGAGCCAAATTTGTGTACTTGGATTTCTGTCAAACTACTCAACATTTGTATCTCAATGGATCTTCATATGGTAATTAACCTCTCTTTCTCTCTCTTCTCATCCTCATCATGTCACATTCTATAGAATATAGGAGACATTATTGACATCTATCCATTATTATTTGTTTCTGTACTAAACTTACGTTTCATCCTGAAAATGAAAGACATTTATTGGGTTGGCAAAAAAAAGAAAGAAAGAAAGACATTTATTGGGTATCTTGTAAAAAAACTATTAACACTTTGATATCTATTTTTTAAGCAAGTGCTCGATCTCCCATAGTCCCATCCTGTATATGAGATTTTTCTCTCTCTTACGGACCACGTACTCTCATTTATGGGAGATATACTTTTACCTTGTCAATAGATTTTAGTGTCATTTTCCATTACTTTTGCCCTAATTAACTCTTGGTTAGCATCACTGCTTTAATTATTGGCTAGCTTCTCGCTCTATAAATTAGGGTCTTTTTTTTTGAAAATATATAAGCTGTGTTTTTACATTTTTGTTGTTTTAAACTAATTTTTACTAACATTTTAATCCACATTATTCAGTTTTTTCGTATCTTGTAAAAAGAATAAGAGAGATTGCCAATTGTTGTATCTCAAAACGTAATTGTAAATGAATATATCAAGTACTAAAACACCAATAACTTTCTTAAATTTCTAGTTCTCTTTTAATCAACTTCTAATTATAGTAGACATTTAGTCTTGTGAATATAGAAAAGCTTGGATTACGTTTTTTTTGATAAAAATAAAATTTTGAATTACATTCAATCAATTAGCAAAGGAAAGTGGAACATTTGGTGTTTGAATTTATGTTAGGATAATTCAGATGGGGCAATTATATTAAAATTTATAACATTGTCCTCAAATGTACAAATAGTAATTAATTAGAGTCTATATATCCCTGCAATCATATTTATTAGTAGTATTCTCTCTTAAGTATAGTCCTATGTATAAGCAACATTTTTACTTTGCCTAAAAGTTTAATGCATTTTTTATAAAAAAAGTATCAAAAATAGTAATTAATTAATTAATAATTAATGTGTGCAGGATTTGAAGTAATAGACAAGGGATGTTGTGGAGTGGAGAGAAACAATGGACAAGTAACATGCCTTCCTCTGCAACAGCCTTGTGAAGACAGGGACAAGTACTTGTTCTGGGATGCTTTCCACCCTGCCGAGGTCGCCAACATTTTACTTGCTAAGATGTCTTACACTTATCCCATTAACATTCAACAACTGGTCATCTTGTAATTGATTAATAATAATGTTGTGTATGCCTCAAGTTTCATGTAAGTTCTAATTCTCTCATTTCATTAATTTCAATTATTGTATGCTTTAGCCCTTCAAGACTAATAATAATAAGGATATGTCTATTTGCTTCTCATCACTAAATAATTAGTCTTGAATCAACCACATATTGACTGTTCAATAATGTTGTGTCTCAAGTTTATGTAGTTTGTAACTCTCTCATTTCATTAATTTCAATTATTAGTATGCTTTAACCCTTCAAGAATAATAGTAATAAGGATACGTCCATTTGCTTCTCATCACTAGATACATAGTCTTGAGTCAACCATTGACGGTTCCTTCTTTAAGTTTTAATCATTTTGACTCGTTTCGGCGTGACCAATATATGGGATTGGATTTATGGAGCTAGTTTCACCACTATATACATATATATATATATATATAAATTTTTTCCATTAAAATAGATAATCACCAACACATATATGAACCATCCTTTGATATCACCAACCAAACTAAGAGCCTATATATATTAGCTGCAAAAACTATATTTCCAACATGATTTATGGTTTACAAAGTAAGTTAGTGAGGTAATTTTATTTCAACTTGCATGAACGTACTTTTATAATGCTACGGTAAACATGGTCTAGGGGTGGGATCTTGTTGCCCAATGACATAAACTCTCCTCCCTTATGTCTTACTTAAGTATGAAGTTATGGGTTTTAATTCCTCTATAAGTATGATTAACTGTTTGAGTTTTTAGGGAAAAATAAATTAAATAGGGGAATATAGTGTCATACTAATAATTTTTTCTTATAATTACACAAGATTCATAAATGACAATTTGATCCCAATTTTCAAAAGGACTTTTAGGTCCTTGAATTTCCAAAATGAAACTTTGGTCCTTAAATTTCCAGCTTTTTCTAGATTGACTCCATGCACCTTTGTTTCCTTTTCTTTTATTCTTTGGGTCTTTAATTAATCAATATGTAGTTGCTCATTTATCTTTCATATATAGTTATAAAAAATCTGGATATTACAAGCTGCGAGAGCAACTATCCATGTAAAAGATATTGTGGATGAGGCTCGTATGGTAATTTATGAGAATTGGAATAATGTGATACAACATATTTTAAGAGAAACTCAACAACATATTTGTTAACCAAAATGGTCAGGAAACTCTACTAATGTTGGAGGAGTGGTGGATGAGGAACCTCTGTTCATGTTGATAATATAATGTTACTTTCTTTATTAATGACATCCAGTATTTATTCAAAAAGAAACCCCGAAGCGTTGCAACTTGTAAGAATTATACACAATTGGTGCTAAATATATATATATATATATATCTATATTAAGGATTCTTAACATAAGGCAACCTTACTAAAATGTATTTTTGGCAATTCTTCCTCAAGTTCCAGATATATGGCAATTCCAAAAAAAAATTCAAAAATCTTAAGAAAAAGTTGTATATACCACTATCCTTCTCCAAATGGTCATAAGCTAAATTTAAGTTTTACATTGTCAATACCAAGAATACAATATGAAGGTTGTACCATTTCTACGAGAGAGTATTTGTGAGACAAAAATTGAAACACGTTTAAAATTTTGCTTGAAATGTTAACGTTCAAAAGAAATTAGGAGAATTGGTGAAAGTTTCTAGTTTAATTATATTATTGGCTAGAACAATCTAATATATTTTTATATAAAAAATACTAGTACTCAGGAGGATTTTATAAAAATGAAATGCACCAATACTTGGATTTAAGTTATTTTCAACAATGAAATTTTTAAATAATGACCTCTCACCAGACTTCACAATTTTTTGTATCATGTGTGTAATATCCCAAATTTCGTAAACAAAAATAAAGGTCAGACTGATGAATTACAAAAGGGCTTAAGACCCATAGAAACGAAAAATATAAAGGAGAATGCCTAAATAAGAAAGAGGATAATCGACTAAGTCCCTAGCCTTGAGAATTTCAAGTAAGAATGACTCAAGGGCGAAATGGTCATTTGGCCTAAATGACAAGAGTAAAATGGTCATTTTGATTAAAAAGGCCTAGGACATGAAATGTTAATAAATAATAAGGATATTTTGGTAATTCGGTCAAAAGTCAACAAAATTTAGAGTTGACAAAAAAGTTAAAGTTGACCAGAAAAGTCAAAGTTGACCAAAATGTCAAAGCGGACTAAAAATGTCAAAATCAACCAAGGGCAAGGTTGGAATTATGAAAAAGTAGTAAAAGTAGTGGCATTCTGGTAATTATGAGGAAAGTAAGAAGTAGTGGTGTTTTCGTAATTAAGAGATTTCGGAGCTAAGGACGACGGAGAAATAATTATTTGAGGTAGCATGAGTCCTCAAATACCAGAGATCCAAACTAATAGAAGTTTAGTTGGGTTATAAAATAATTAATAAAATTATTACCCGGTATCCGATGCGGGCAGTTTTACGGAAAAGGTATTTTCTTAGAAAATTAATTACAGAAAAATCAGAAAGAATTTTGAGGAACGGAAAGAGCTTGAGAATCAGGAAAAAATATAGAATTTTTCTATATCATTAGTTCAAATTGGCTGTCGAAAGCCCGTTTTACGGTGTTGCACGCAAATCAAGGAATCCTGATGAGTTACGAGGGAAACCCTAGGACATGATGCCAAATAGGCAAGAAGGCCTAGGGAATGGTGCCACATGAGAGATAAAGCCTCTGAAAAAGTAAAAAAGGTAGTTACCCACGTAAATGTTACTTTACGGAAATGCGTGCCATCGGATCAAGTAATTGACCGGGCCAGTGCCCAGTCAGCCAACCAGACTTGGAGGGCAAGTAAAAGGGCACCATTTCAGCAAGAAATGCCAAGAGGACAAGTGGCACAATGAGGATCGAGTATTTTAAAACTTGGTCACCAAGTTTCTCTCACAACCACACAATTTTTCAAGAGCAAGTTTAATTAAGTTCTCCCTCTCTCTTTCTCTCATTTTTCACGCCATGTCTCTCTCTCTCTCCTTAGTCAGATTTTTCTCTCCCTTCTCTCTAGAAATCAAGCCTCTCTCAAGCAAGAAAGAAGAGCTTCAAGCTTCCAAACACAAGGTAATGTGTTCTTGCAACCAAATCCCTCTCTTCTTGAGTCTTGCAACCACTACTACCTTCTCTTGAGTTGTTCCTTGGATGAGCCTCTCTTTTAGAAGAGGATGGCTAGGACTTCAAGAGTTAAAAATGGAAAGGAGAAGGTTTTAAAAGTTGTATATGGTTGCAAGCTCTTCCTTGAGAGGTAAAAGATTGCTTGTTGTTGGTTGTTGGATGTTTTGTATTGTTGTAAAAATTATGGGAAGCTCAAAGTCATGGGGAGGTGCTGTCCAAATTTTGTTTAATCTAAAGAGAAGAGGTTTTTAAGTTGATCAAGGTTAAGAAAAAGGGTTTTTGGAACAAGAAAACACAAGGTTACACAAAGAGAGTTTGAAAAACCTATTTCTCCCTTTTTCTTCCTCCTTTTCGGCCAAAACAAGAAAATAGAAGGAATGAGTTTTTGAGTGTTTTGATGGTTCCATTGGCTTTAAAATGATGTTTTGTGTAGGGTAAAGCCAAGAGATGGATTTTAGAAGTTTAAAGAACCATAAAAACGAAGACTTAAACTTGTATGACTCTTGAAAAACCTACAAAAGGTTCTATGCGTTTTTGCAAGATTTATGGCAACTTGTTGGTTGGATATTTACATGGATCTTATGCCATGGTTTTTAGGGTTTTAAGATTTTCAAGAATACCATTGGAAAAAGTCACCAAGAGAACTTAAAGTTCAAAGAAAAAGGAAAAGCTTAACAAAGGTAGCAAGACTACTAAACTAAACTTATGTTTTGTGAATTTGGTTGTGAAAGGTGCATTATTTTTGTGATAAATGAAGTATGGTATGAGTATGAAATGTGATCTTGATTGCTATGACCATATGCATATGAAGTTTGAACATATCACATGTTATATGCTCATATACTTGTTTTAAAGTTGTTAGATGCACATTCACAATGCTTTTGTTTAGCTAGTTTTGTTATTTGGATTTCAAAATCTCATTATCCAACTAACCATGTAGGTGCAAGCACAAGCAAGGGTAAGGAAAAGGTTCTTGATCCTTGAGGATGATGGTGCATATGCTTGTTTGTTTTGTGTAAATATGCAAGATGCTATTTTTCTTTGAAGTTGTTAGGGTTGTAACCTAACTACAACATGAAGAACATATGAAAATGGGATGATGCATGCATGATCATGAGCTAAGAAGGCTAAAGAAGGATAAGAAACTAATCATGCATGTTAGAGTTAAGATCATGAACCAAAAAGAGGTTTTGGTAACAAAAGAAAAATTGGTTTTCAAAGTTGAAGGGTTTCAAAGACCCTGAAAAATAAATCTGTTTCCAGTGGCGATTTAAAATAGCAAACAAGCTCCAAATGGATTGAAATTTTTTAGTCAGAAACTACACATCCTGAGCTTTGAAACGATATAAAGTTTGCAAATTTTGAATGTGTACATTAAGAGATATGATTTTTCAAAGTTAAGGGAAAAACTAACATTGACCATTTGAATATTGCCACGGTTTTTGAATAAATTGTATCAAACTGGCAAGAATTGGAATCAATGAGTATTTTTCTCCTATATTTCACTTAATAATAAAAATTTAGAAATTAGAATCACTTAGTTTCGATTTTTCAAATTTGGGCCAGAAAATTGGAAAATGGCACTGTGAACAGTACCAGCGTCTTTTCCGTTTTTCAAAATTATAGTTCACAATTTGGACAAATTTTTTATATCTAAGACCCAAGAGTAATTCATAAGTGATCTATAATAAAAAAAAAGGGGGAAAATAGGAGGTGTCACACCTGCTCCAACTAGTGTAAGATCTAAGATGGACTTGTTTTATAGATAACATTAATTGGAAGGTATTACCACTCTAATATCTCTCAATCGCTTTTCCTGTCCCCTTCTCTAACGATTTCCCTTGTCTCTCCTTGATAGGATTTGGCTTCTATTTGTATCTTGTCCTCTCGTTCCCAATGGCCTTGGGAAGAGAAGGACCTGTTTGGATAAAAAAAATTATGGGAATTGAAAGAAATGGAAAGGAACATATGTAGAAATATTGTGTAAAATGATTATATTATTCTTATTAACAAAATATATAATAGAAAATTGTGTAAAATGATCATATTGATCTTATTAACAAAATATGTAAAATGAATTTAAGGTAACTAGTATTCTTCTAGATCAATATTTTCCTCTAAAGATTGAACATAACATTATCCAACGGTAGGAGTTGTTGCATGGTTCTTGGCTGGGAACGACGTATATTGCCATATGCTCTATGAAGTTCATTGATCAGCTTAAAGAAGGCTCCCATAAATGTTAGAATAAACAAAATGGACCACCATGGAAGTTGCAGTGTCAAAGATATCACGGTGGCAACAGCAAGAGAACCAAATATTGACCCGAGGATTCCAAACTGAGAGGCAAAACCAGGAAACATGAACTTAGCTGCTAGAGTCAAGTAGTATGCCACTGAACATCCCAATGAAACCATGAAAGCC
>JANTPZ010139980.1:0-34654 GCA_025593235.1 Vachellia pachyceras | reverse complement strand
ATTTTGCACATACCAACAGCCCTTACATGTTTCTCAAACACTTCTCTAGCTATTGGTTTAGTCAGGGGATCTGCGACCATACTCTTGATCGATATGTGTTGTACATTAATCACTTTTTGTGCTACATAATCTCTCACAAAATTATACTTAATATCAATATGCTTTGTCTTACTATGATATTTTGGGTCTTTCGTGTAGGCGATGGCTGCAGTGTTATCGCAGTATATCAACACAGGATTCGTACTCTCATTCCCAAATCCAAGGTGTTCGATGAATCTCTTTAGCCATATAGCCTCCTGCACTGCCGCAGTGCAGGCCACAAACTCAACTTCCATAGAATGTAAGGTTATGCACGTCTGCTTCTTGTTACTCCAGCTTAATGTGCTTTACAACATCATCGAAAGTGATGATACTGTCATTATGAGTTAGGTTTATCTTCATGTGCTCCCAGCTATGTGGGAGTGACCTGATTACAGCCTGCACTTGCTTGCTCATTAGTCAATGCGTGTCCAGCTTCTTAGAGTTCCCTAATCATGTTTGACATATCTCGCAAGTGTTGCTTCATGGGTGTATTACCCCGAAGCTTGTATGTGTCAAACTTGATTGTTAGTCTCCTGAATTTAGTGGTCGAAGTTCCACCAAACCTTTCCCTCAAGGCCGCCCACATGGCGTGTGCAGTGGGATGTTTCTCATACTGGCACATTAGGTCATTTTCCATTGTGCTCAGCAAGGTGATTCTTGCAATGCTATTTTTCTTTTTCCATGCCTGGTATAATTCCAGGTTTCTCCTGTGCTGGGCTGAAGTCCCAGCTTCAGGTTCCACCAGAACGGTGGTCAATGGCTCAAGGGCCTCTTGTTCTTCCAATATATACTGCACTTTCTGGTGCCAGATGTCCCAGTTGTCACCGTTCAGCTTATCCCCTTTGTTCAACTCGACAATAATACCTTTTGTTGCGATTTCCAAGTCTGAGGTGACAGGGTATTTTATCAACAAATATTTTCTCATATAGCTGAGTTTTTAGTGATTATATAGCACATCACAGTATACAATGTTTTATACTTATATTATTCTTGACAAGAAGATAATTTGATCACTAGATCTGCGATCAGGAGAATACATTTGTACCTCCCATCACACAAACACTAGTAACTACATTATTTCTTTCAGGAATTATATAAGCACTTGTCAATCGTTAGCCAATAAAAAGCTCCCACTCATTAGAAGGTGTATAATACTAACACATTTAATTAAGCGCAATAAACATTGATAACAATTTGCAATATGAAACATGTCATATTTCATAATTCATAAAGGCTTAACAGCAATTACATCGTGTCTTGGAATCATAAACACATTAATAAGAGAAATAAATGGAGACACGTAATTCAAAGATGCAATTTTAATTCTGGACATTTGCAACACAATAGTTGACGATTTGTTTCCTTAGTCTTTTATAGTATCGGCCCTTGTCCAGCATTAATCTCGTTGTTCTCTTTACTGCGTCAACCCACATGGTTGTTAAGAAGGTCAAAGAGAATGTGCCCGCCGCTTTGACCGCCTCACGGTACTTGATTAAAACCTTTACATAAAATTCTGCAGTCTTATTATTAATTATGCTGTTGGCGTATTTAACGATGATGCCATAAATGATTTTTATGTTCTTGGATCTGGCCGTTCTCATCGCATCACACTCGGCTATCGTCACGGCCATGGTGGGAGAAAAAGGTTGGTTGACCTCCTCTTCGTTACTTTGAGGTTCAGAATTAAATGAGAACGAGGATTTAGGACCGAGGTCTGAGTAAACCTCTTGGGATACTTCATGATCCTGCTCAACGTTTTGCTCGGGATCCTCATATAGATCCTCTTCTGGGTCCTCTTCAGGATCCTCCTCAGGATCCTCTTCAAAGTTATTCTGTGGGTCCTCCTGAGGCTCTTCCTCAGGATCCTCCTCTTCTGGGTCTTCCTCAAAATCCTCTTCAATTTGTTGTTTAGGATTCTCATCAGGAATATTGTCATCCATGTATTCCATATGCACTGACCCATAAGACAGTGCTTCGGTGCTATCTGAGATTTCTTGACTCATTTAATTTTTTCTGAAAAAAGGAATGAATTAAAAAAAATAATTATTTCGTAGAAATTCTCAAGAAATCTTAAGCTAAGCACTGATTTTGATCAAAAACAAATCCTGAATGGCCTAGAAGGTAGGCAAATAGCATATCAAAATGAAGATTTCGAATTTTAGGATTTTTAGGGACAAACCGTGTCTCATTTAAGACTTTCACGCGCCCTCACGCGCCGAGAGAAGAGAAATTCTGAAAAAATTCGCAAATTGGACTGAAGCCCACTCTCGGAGAAGGCACGTGCAATACACGTGCCGCCTTCCCGACCTCTGTTCCTAACACGCGCCATGCCGGAAGCTTCCACGCGCTATGACGAGTCCGATGGTGTAGTCCGTGTGTCAATTGGAAGTGCCACGTGGCTTTACATGTCACGTGTTCCTTTTTCTTTTTTTTTTCTTTTTTTATTAAATAATAATAATTTTTTTGAATTACTATTATTAATAAATAATTTTTTTCATCTGGGCCCTGCTCAGCCCAGACCAATTTATTTTTTTATTTAATTTTTTTCCGGTCTGGGCCTCTCTAGCCCAGTTTTTTTTTCCCGGATTGGGCTGCCCATGGCCCAATCCTCTCGGGTCGGGTTAACCTACCCGGTTTCGACCCGGATTGCTGTTCCTCAGCCGTCGCCGCGAAATTAATTTTTTTTTCGCCAGTTACTATTCATCGGAGGACCGATACGTTTTCTGGCCATATCTTCGCCGTCCGACTTCCGTCTTTCGCGTTCTAGGTGTTCATTTCATCGTTTCGACGAGATCTACGCAATGAGAGCACTTTTGGAGCCTAATTCTGTCTCCTTTTCTGAAAAAACGTGATGGAACTCGTAAATCGTTTTTCCTCCGTAACTCCGTCGTCCGGTTTCCATTTTGCGCGTTCTTGGTTTCCACGTTCTTGTCTTGAAGAGATTTACACTATGGACATGTTTTCTAAACCTAAAACGCATGTTTTATGAGGACCCAAATTTATCTCTACATTTTCGAGTTCGCTTTCTCGTTTTGTATTATGTTTTCATCGTTTCGGTTTAGAGGCATATGATTTCATACCAAATATACACATAAATCACATATATGATTGAAATTTAAACCGAAAAACAAAACGACATGCTATACAGGAAAGCATTAGACATGCATACACATATATCTTAATGAAACATGCTTGTAGAAATTCTTGAACAATAAGTAATTGCCATAGAGCATGCATGGTAAGCAAAAGATCATAGTGATGGACATACTTTAATCATATACTCAAATTTTCATGATTAAAATAACAATAAATCATATCTGTGGGGAAGAGAAATGCCTCAGGAACCTATAAGCTCTGATACCACTGTAGAATTTCGGGCGTACTTGGAGATGCCGAATTACAAATATGCAGATACCCACGCGGAAGACGGATCACAAGAGTGGATCCGAATATGATACACAGCAAATACACCGAAGGCAAGAGGAGAGAAGATGAGATGCTTCTCTGAAAGAGAAAAGGGAAGAGAGAGAACTTGTTTTCTCTGTGCGTTATGTCTGCCGCCTTTGGGGAGCCACACACTTATCTTGTAACTTCCCACTAGGGTTTAGGTTTACGTATTTGACCTAGCCCATAGGCTTGGGCCTAATCCATCAAGGGTGGCCTATATCCCAACATATAGTTTTTTCTTTTGTATATCATCTTTGACTCAGCTTAATTTAAATTTTTAGGTTATTAGCACAGCTTGATAACGCAAATAAAGCATTTTGCTTTACTAGTGGAATGACTGCATTGACTGCTGTTTGCGAACTTGTTAATCCTGGTATATTTCCTCACCTTAGTTTGCTTATTTTTTTTAATGCCTAATACATAGATCAAAATCAATAAAATTTTATTTTCATTGTAAAAATATAACGGGGACCATTTGTAAACACGTTTTCTCATGACTTTCTTCGAACATTATTTTAGGAATTGCTTTTTTATTTTCTTTTACTTTTATAATATCAATGCAGATGATGATATCGTTGCCTTAGAGGATATCTATGGTGGTTCATATAAATTCCTGATCGAACTAATTGCAAGAAAGGAAGGAGTCACAGTTAGGTAAGTTCGAAATTTCAACTGTCTGTGAAATCAAAATATTGTTAGATTGATTCTTAGAGGATGATGAGATTGTAATACACACACACACATACTTGCATGCACAGAAAAGTAGATACAACTAATCTAGAGAATGTGAAAGCTACTATGGGGATGAAGACCAAGTTGATATGGCTAGAGAGTCCTAGCAATCCTCAATTAAAAATATCTGATATTCGTGTAAGCTATTTTCTTTATTTGGCAAAGAGCAATGCCTATATAATTCTTGTATAGTTCTTACATGGGCCCTACGTCAAATATATATGTATTTGCTGCATGGAATTATTTTAAATGTTAGAAATATAATTTATTCATTTTTTCTTGATTTATGATGTTCAGAGAATATCAGAGATTGCTCATGCACATGGGGATATTGTACTGGTGGACAATAGTTCAATGTCTCCCATTTTAAGTCAGCTATTAGACCTTGGAGCAGGTATATTCAATCACCCTTGGAAAAAATTTAATATATATTACACATTAAGCCAAAAAAAAAGGGGAAAAAAGGAATTTCTACTAATTGACATTTACTATTTTTTCCAGATATTGTTATGCTCTCAAATACCAAATTTGTTGCTGGAAATAGCAGTGTCCTGGCAGGTAGCCTCGCAACAAGAGATGAAGGGTAGGAGCTCTTATTCTTTATGTCTCAAACTTTTAAGATGTTGAAGATATTTATTTGTTTGTTAGCCATTATTTTTTGCAACCCGATAGTCATATACAAAGAATTTTCATAAATTTCAATTCAATGATAAATTTTTGTTGATGAGTATGTGATCCGAAAAGCTTTATGTGCTTGTTATCCTTACTGCTATTAAGAATGAAGTAATACTGTTATAAATGTTTCTTATAATTATTCCATGTTTTCAAGATTGCTCCGTCTAAATGGTGTATTTTGTATTTTTTTAAATATTTTATATAAGAAATTGTTTGAAATTGTTCCTTTTAACATTCTTTAAATCTTAAAACATTAAAATGCATGATTTCATGAAGGTAACAAACGATAATGTCTTTCTTTTTTCCGTACATCAATGGCAAATAAAAAGGAAAAGAAATTTTGAAGTTCATGTGTTCATTTTGTTATATGTTGTGAATTGTTTCTTATTGTAACTTATTTCAATTTTCATATGCCATTTGTTTTTTTTTCACTTTTTTGATTCAATTAATAATGTGAATCTACGTGCTTCCCTTTAATTTTTTTTCCTCATTTGATTATAGGTTGGCAAAACGCTTGGATTCTTATAAAAATACAACTGGTTGTTCCTTGTCTCCATTTGATTTCTGGATCTGTGTAGAAGGCATTAAAACAATGGCTCTTCGAGTTAAGGAAAAACAGGTGACTCAACATTTTAATCAAGTTATTGATAGTTCAAGTCAATAAACAATAAGATTGCTTTCTTCCAAATATATTCACCTTCTGCACCTTATTTGATAAAATAGTTTGTTTACATAGCCAACCTATAAGAATATATATATATATATATATAACTTTTAGAGAGACCTGTTAATGTTCTTAACGAAATGTTTTAATTTTATTATTTGTGAAATATCTATTCGATCTCTTCCTTGGTTCTCCCATGAGTCGTGTCCCAAATATAATACACGGTTTTCTTATATTGCTTGACGTTTCAATGTAGTAGTATTGTCCCGTACCATTAAAAAAATTAACATTGACCAAAATCTTGTAAGGGGGAAAATTGTTCTATTAAGACTTTTGGGGCACATTGACAATAAAATATCAGTGCAACATTACAATATTAACCCTATAAATAGTTGTGCCTATCAAAATTAGAAGGTAATAGTAGCTCCATAGCTGAGCGTCCAATTTGAAGTTTCAATTACAATGTCATTATTCATTTCTGAAAAATTAATAACACTAAGTTAGAGCCAACGTATTATACTTTGCAGAATAATTCACAAATAGTTGCCGAGTTTCTTGCCTCCCATCCTCGAGTAAAGAAAATAAATTATCCTGGTCTTTCTAGTCACTCAGGATATGACTTGCACAACTCTCAGGTATGATTTAAGTCGTAAAATTAAATACGATTTTTTTTATTATATATGCCTCAAATTAGTATATTAATTTATCGAATTATTGTTTTACAGGCAAATGGGCCTGGATCTGTGCTTAGCTTTACAACAGGCTCATTGCCACTCTCAAAGCATATTGTTGAAAGTACCAAATACTTTAGCATCTCTATCAGTTTTGGTAAGTATTATGCATTATAGTATTGACCCCATTCTATGAGAGTACATGTCACCTAAATACTGATGCTTTTAAATTTTGTTGTTATTGTTAGGGAGTGTAAGTTCATCGATATGCTTGCCTTGGTATACATCCCATGCTGTTATTCCTGAAGGAGAGCGTATGCGAGTGGGTGTAACTAAAGATCTTGTGCGTATTTCTGTGGGAATTGAAGATGTTGGTGATCTTATTGCAGATCTAGACAAGGCACTCTCATCCGGATCACTCTAATTTCATATATATGTTAGACAGCTTTCTGTCTTCCTTCAAGTAATTTGATATTGTCAATTTATTTTTCTTGTAACCATTTATTTATTTAATTTGTATAACATTTAGCTATAACACTTTGTTATTATAAGCTTAGTGAAGCAAGGCATTTTTATTATCAGACTTTGGTGTCTTTACCCTCATGAAATTTATGTAATGTTTTCATAGTGAGAATTTAAAGTTTAAGGCATCCAAAAGCTCACAAAGTTGGTGCACTTTAATTTCCTTAATGTACATATTTGATAAGTGACACTAGAGTAAGATGTTATACACAAAAAGCTAACTGAGAGTAAAAGTGCTGTTCGCTCTTGGGTTTGGTGCCAAACCTTCTGCCTACATGGAAGACATAGGTCAACGCAAGAACTCGCCAGACAGGCCATCGAAACTAGTAGGTGATGAGAGGAACAAAAAGAAGAAGATAGGGGAAGTTCCCCAAGAGATCATGGATGACTATATGGAGGAACAAGAGCAAGGGCTGAGAAAAAAGGATGAAGGAAGTAGCAATGTTCATCGTGCAGCCATTTTCTTACAAACAGACACTCAAGGGGTTTAACGGGGTGGTGATTGAGCTTTATTTCCATAGTATTCTTGAATTTCCAAAGCATTTACTGATTTTTGGCCAATCATGACCCTTCTTGAGCTTAATTTGAAAACTAGAGTTATCGATTGTGATTAGCTTGATTTTTGGTGCATTTGCTATGAAAAATGATATATTTGCACTTAAGTATAATCATGAGCAAGTGATACTTCAAATGTTTGCTATTTTATTTTAGGAACTCTAGCTAATGACAATTGGAGACATCTCTGGAACAGTTCACCACGGCACAATTCACAATTTGCCGAGGCCAAATTTCAAGCCAGCGAGCAAGAACTCTCGGGAGAGGTTCGCTGCGATGAAACCTCAAGTTTGCCGTGGTAAATATCGCGTAATAGCACTAGATCAGGCTCCAAATAGAAATAATAACCGACCCATCTGTAGGATCTGACCCATGGCAGTTAATACATGCCAATTAGGGTAAGTGTCAAAGGAGGGCATCAAGAAGAGGCAGAGGAAGCATTCCAAACTCATCTCTCTCATTTTTCTCTCATTCCGTTGCTCCCAAAGCCTAATTTCATCTCATCTCATCCCCAAAAATTCCATCATGTACCTTTATCCATCCATCTGGAGTCCTGAAATGCTTGCTATGAGCAGCTGAGCATCTCTTTACCTCTTGGTGATGAAGATTGCTTGAGATCAAAGTGCCAAAAAGGGGAGTAGTAGTGTTAATCTGTATTTATGTTATGGATTGCATAGTTTATGAGTTAGGACTTGCAATTTGTACTTAAATACTTGGTCTCAGTCGAGCTAAATTTGGATTATTTGTATATTGATTTTGCGTTGTGTTTGACTTAGTAGAGTGAAGTCTCATTTCTACTTATTCAATGAGATCTTTGTTGCTCTCTTTTATCTTCCTAGTTGTGCTTGATATTTGAGGTAATATTGCATTGAGTTGGATTTTTCACTTGGTATTTTCTTTATACACACTAAGTGTTCTCAAAGGGTTTCATGGAATGGAGTTCATTGCATGGAATTTCTGACCCAGCGAGTTGTTGAGGTTTACATTACAAAATTTAGTGTGAAGCTACTGTTTTCCCTCATGTTTTGTGAACTATGATAGCCTAAATCATTTCCGAGAGGAAAACCATCACTTAACACCTTTTGCATTTCAAACATGTTTTCATTACACTCTAAAAACAAAAAATCCCAAAAAGAAATTTTGTTTGTCATCAGTTTCAATTGTATGCAATTTTGAATCAAACACGGTACTAGTGGTGCATGAGGCTCTGTAGAGAACGACCTTGGAGTTGCACTCTATAGTGCAATCCTTGGAAATCACAATTATTTTAATCCACTTCCAAGGCCTGATAACGGCAAGTTTTTATGCTATCATCTGTGGCTGAATCAAAAATAGCACCGTTGCCAGGGAGCTTAAGCCATTAGTTTAGGCTAGATTGTGCCTTTTGTTTGCTTGTTTTGCATTTTTACTTGTTTCAATTTTGTATTTGTTTATATATAGGTTAGGTTTGTGCATATCATAGCATTGCACTTCAGAAAATACAAACAAAGAATTCACCTTCATCTGCATTTTTTGCATCAGACTGCACATTTTCGTTGCAGCCTACTTGGGTTTTCGCCATGGCTAAAACTTGTTTTTGAAGAGAAATACCCTCTCGGGTATAGTGCGCCGTGACCAATTCACATTTCGACGTGGTGTAACTTTGTAGCTAACAATATACTCTTAGGTGTCATTCGTCGCGATAAAAATATACTTTCGCTGTAGCTAACAAGTTGAATTTCACCTATTTTACCCTCTCAGGTACTGTTCGCCGTGATGCAAGTTTATTTTCGCCGCGACTAAAGTTTCATTTTCCACACTTAATTCATCCACTTCATTCTACTTTTAGCACATACATACCTTTCATACATTTACACCTACCTATTCCATTCAATTTAGTTTAATTTATGTTGCTAGTACATTGTTTGATTTTGCCTTTGATTTTCCCTTGTATGCCCAAGAAAACTCCACTTGTGCCTTACGATCTTGAGATAGAGAGAGCATTGAGGGAGACAAGAAAGGTTCAGAGAAGAAGAGGGAAGGCCAAAGCAGTGAGAGAAGTAGATTTTAGCTTAGGAAAGTCTAGTATAGAAAGAGTAGGTAATTTAGAGAATCCTGCAAGAGAGATAATTATGGCTGAAAATCAGCCAAACCCCGAAAACCAAAACATAAACATAAATCAACCAGGGAATGGTGATAACAGAAGGAATGGTGAAGATGAAAGGGTAGGGGAAAATAACACAAACAATTGAAGGAGGACGATTAGGGAAGCCACAACTTCTGGTGTGAATTATGATCCATTTACTGTTGCTAGCCCTAATTATGATGTTAATTTTGAGATTAAAGGATTGTTAATTAATTCTCTTCCTAAATTTCGTGGAATGCCAGGAGAGGATCCCTACATCCATTTGCAATCACTGTCAATGATTTGGCAAAGTATGAAACCAGTGGGAGCTTCACTTGATCAAGTGCAATGGAAGGTATTCCATTTATCATTGGAAGGCCAAGCAAGGGAATGATTCATAAGTCTTACGAGGCATGTGGCCAATGCTTACCAAAGTTAGAGAAATATGAGAAAAACTTTCCTAAAGAAGTATTTCCCAGCCTCCAGAACATCATCGATGAGAAAAGAAATATATTCCGCACGCCAAGATTTTGATGAGTCATTATATGACTATTGAAATAGATTTCAAGATCTTCTTTCCTGATGCCCTCACCATCAAATCCTTGATGAGCAACTGATTGAGCTTTATTTGTATTAGTTTTCTATTTGAATTTTCAGAGTCTTAGAGTCAATTTTAGCCCATGCATACCCTTTTTGTGCTTAACTGTGGACTAGGAGTTATTGATTTGAATTAATGTGATTTTTGGGCATCTATGCGATGAATAACGATTTATTATGCCAAAATTGCATCATGAGCAAATGATACTGCCCATATTTGCTATTTCATTTCAGGAACTCCTTACAAAGGCCAAGGGAAGTAGCTCTGGAAAAGTTCGCCACGGCACAATTTAGAATTTGCAGTGGCCAAAGTTCAAGAAGTCAGGCAAAGGATTCTTGGGTGAGGTTCACCGCGACAAAACCTGAGATTTGCCTTTGCGAATATCGCACAGAACTGAATTTTTACCTTAGAAGGAAAATAACCCGATCAGGCTTGATGGATCCGACCCATGATAGTTTCTAATGCTAAATTAGGTCATTTTTGACCAGAGAGAGGAGGAGGCAGAGGAAGGAAGGCAGAATCACTCACACACTCATTTTCCTCTCATCTTCACACTCTCCAAACCCTACCTTCATCCATTACCTTCACCATTCACCCATTCATCATGCTTCATTCATCCATTCATCTGCTGTCTCTACCATCCATGAGGAGCTGAGCATCTCTAACCTCTTGAAGATGGAGTGAGCCAGAGTTTGAAGTGCCGAAAGGGGAGTATTTACTTTCAATCTATATTTACATTATGGATTGCTTAGAATCCGAGTTGGACTTTGTGATTTGTATGTAAATACTTGGTCTCGGTTGAGCCAAACTTGGATTATTGTGTATTGAATTGTTTTGTGATCGACAAAGTGAAATGGAGTTCATTTTACTTATTCAATGAAGTCTTGTTGTTCTCTTCTATCATCCTAGTTGCGCTTGGTTTTAGAGTCAACATGCATGGATTTGATTTTGTCACTTTGCGATTTCCATACACACACTAAGAACGCTTCAAGGATTTCATGGAATGGAGTTCATTGCATGTTATTCGTGACCTAACAAGGTCATGTGGGGATTTAGAAGGAGATCATCGTATGACGCTCCGGACCCATACGAATTGTTAGGGTTTGTGATTTCGAAAACTTAGTGTGAAAGTCGATACTCTACCTAATGTTTTGCAAACTATGATGGCCTAGTTCATTTTCAAGAGGAACCCACCATAACATTCCCTTTTTAATCCAAATCTGCCTTAATTTTCTTTATCACCTGAAAATACCAAAAATAAGTTTTGAGTTTTGTAGTTGCATTAGGAATATAGCTTAGTTTGAATTAAGAAACCATTTGCATTTGCATCACGAACATAATCACAAGTTAAGGACTATTGGTACACGATTAGCTTCCGGTGAGAACGACTATGGGGTTGTCATTATACAATCCTTGGAAATCAAAATTAATATTCTCGATCCATTTTCAAGGCTAACCAACGATCTAAGTTTACATTTTGTGGTTTAGTTGGATCAGCAACTTGTTCAATATTTCTATGATGGGTTAAAAAGTTAAGAAAAGGGAATGTTAGACGCAGCCGCTGGAAGATCATTGATTGACTTGACTGCTCAAGAAGCATAGGAACTCATAAAGAAAATGGTATTGAATCACCATCAGTATAGTGTAAGAGAAACGAGAGAAGATCATGAGACTGGAGCTTCAAGTACACATAATAAGAGAATGGACACTCTAGAATCGAATGTTGATTCATTGGAAAGCAAAGTTACATCATAATTGTCTCAAATTACTACTGAGTTGAAAAATTTGAATGTTAATAGACCACAATCATCCATGGCTGCACCAAGTTGTGAAACTTATGGGTCAGTGATGCACATCTCAAGTGTTTTCCCTAGTCGGTACCAAAAAGTCTCTACGATGTATCAAGGGAGACCCAACCAGAAATGGGACCCCTGTTGATACCTTGTTTTGATGATAACAAAGTTTTAATTCAAAGGTTACATGGCAGGATTTGGAAATGTTTTTGAAATTTTTGAAAATGAGTTTTACAGTTCAAAAACTCGAGTTTGATGATCCACAACTCGAGTTCTATGCCTATGTTTTGGAAAACTTTTAGGTATAACTCGAGTTTCCAACTTCAAGTTGTGATGACTCGAGTTACACCATTTGTAAAACTCAAGTTACATGCCTTAAGTCCTCTGTCCTAGGAACGTCATGTGCAAAAACTTGAGTTTGGAGGTTAAGCAACTGGAGTCACTTGGAACTTTCATCAACAACTTGAGTTTTCAGCTTCAAGTTGTGATGACTCAAGTCTCAGCTTTTTAAGAACTCGAGTTGTATGCCTAAAATTCTATTTTCTAGAAATCTTATGTGCTAGAACTCGAGTTGCAGTCTTGGAGAACTCGAGTTTCCCTAAACTTTCAAGGACAACTCGAGCTTCCTACTTCAAGTTGTGACAACTCGAGTTCCAGGTTTATAAAACTCGAGTTTCGTGACCCTGAACTACTGAGGAAGCTTTTTGGTACATTAAAACTCGAGTTGCAGAAGCATATAAATCGAGTTGCATAACTAGTTTACAAAAGAACTTCCAACATAAACTCGAGTTATAGCATTCAAGTTTCAGTGACTCGAGTTATTGACTTTTCAGAACTCAAGTTGCAAACATGACTTCATAACTTGCAGTCTAAACTCGAGTTATCCAAATAAAAGTTTTTGAACTACATTATGAAACTTTCATTAAGAAATCGAGTTTCCAAATTAAAGTTTCCTCAACTCGAGTCAGGCATTTTTGAAAACTTGAAGTTTTATCACATGACATTTCAGATAGCTTTAAAACTATGAGGTAGAACTCGAGTCATGCATTCCCACAACTCGAGTCACAACTTTATCTGACAAACAGCGTTTGACACGGAGCTTCACTTTTACCAAATCCTTCCTTATTCCTGTTAAAGATTTTTAAAACCTACCTACCACCATAAATGCTCGTTTACTAACCTATGAAACAGGAAAAGTTTCACCTACTGAAGATCTCCAACAACAAGAAGCAATCAGAATTTTTTTCAGTCTTCGCCGATGTCGAAGGATTATATTTATTGCTGCATTCAATGCTCACACCAACCAGAGACAACGGCTATTCAATCTAAGTAACGGAATGCCCTTCTCTAATGGATAACTTAAAAGACTTCATCTATAAATAGAGAAGCATTGAAGACGGAAAAAGACGACGATCAACAATGTTGCTATTCATACGCTCTCTGTCTCTTGTCTTCTGTAAACTTCAATATTATTCTGTGAGCTTCAGTGTTTAGCCTATCTACTCTTTTGAGAGTTTAAACTCGTGATTCATTCTTGTATACGTTGAGGAACTCAAAGTTGGGGCTTTGAGATTATTGGGCTGTGAGGTTGTTGAAAAACAGAGAGTGAAGGTCTCTATTATCTTGTGAATAGTGTGGGGGAGTGTGACTCCTTAATTATAAAGGCTTGTGAAGCCTGATTGTTTGCGTTTAGTGGATTGCATATCTCAGAGGAGCTATGAGGACTGGACGTAGGTCAGAGAGGACCGAACCAGGATAAATCGCTGTGTCTATTATTCCTCTGCACTCTTGGTGACTTTGTTTTAATTTCTGTGATTTACATTTTAATTTTTAAGTGTGACCAATTCACCCCTTCTTGGTCAAATCCCGCACTAATATTTGGTATCAGAGGAGGTCTCTTGTTTAAAGGACATAACTGTCTCACGAGCAATTATGGCAGGATTTGATGAACAAGTGATGGCCGATGGAGCATCAATAACCAGACCTCTAGCATTCAACAGCCAGAAGTTCTCTTTCTGGAAAATAAAGTTCCAGAATTTTATTATGTCAACTGACTTTGATTTGTGGGATATTTTTAAACAGGCAACATTGTGCCAATAAAGAAAAATAAAGACCAACTGGTTCCAAAGCCGAAAGCAGAGTTCGATGATGAAGACAAGAAGAAGATGCTTTTGAACTGAAAAGCTGTCCTAATGTTGCATGCAGCTTTAAATGAAGATGTTTTCTTCAAGGTTTGCACCTTACCCTCCGTAAAACACATGTGGGAAGCATTGGAGATTGCCTACGAAGGAACTGAAGTAGTAAAGGAAAGCAGAGTAAACATGCTCAGTACTGAGTATGACTTACTCAGAATGAGGGATGAAGAAACAATTGCAGAATTCCAAATGCGATATACTCACCTGATCAACAAGTTAGCTGCTCTTGGAAAAACATACGATCAACGTTCCCAAGTGAGAAAGATTCTCAATGTGCTATCCAGCAAGTGGGAAGTGAAAGTAACAGCCATCGAAGAGTCCTGTGGAGAGTCAATGACTTTAGTGGCAGCATTGTTTGGGAGTTTTGCAGAGTATGAGAGCAAGCAGAAACTCAAGAAAGAATTATCCAACATCGAAGAAAAGAAGAAAAAGGGGCTTGCACTCAAATATGCAAAAGAGAAGGAAAAGGAACCTGAAACAGATGATGAAGAAGAAGAAGGTGTTGAAGACGAAGAACTTGCAATGGTAGTTCGCAAGTTCAGAAAAATGTACCAAGAAGATCAACAGACTCGATGACCACCAAAAGGAAGATCAAGCAGGATTGTTTGCTACGAATGCAATAAACCAGGACACGTCAAGGCAGATTATCCACTAATTGTTGCTCAAAGCAAAGAGAAGGAGAAAAAGAAACCAAGATTCTTTAAGAAGAAAAAGGCGTATGTCTCTGGCATTTGGGGCGATAGCACCTCAAACGAAGAAAGCAAAGCAGAAGAAGAAGCAAACCTTTGTCTCGTGGCTCAGGAAGAAGAAGACACTGAGATAGAGGAGGTAATTCTCACCAACCCCACTTATGATGAATTACTTGAAGATTATGATGAAATGCACCTTGAACTGTTAAAATTTGCAAAAGAATTATCATTTCTTAGAAATAAGGTTAGGGAGCTGGAAAAACCAATTGGGAAAATTGTCACTGCTTCTGTCTATTCTAACTGTGAGATTTTGAAAACTGAAAATGATAGATTAATAAAATCTCTCGAAAGGTTTACAAAAGGCAGTGAGATGTTACAAATCATTTTGAAAACCCAAAGAGTAACTAATGATCATAGTGGCATAGGTTATAACCCAGCAAACGATTTTCACAAAGGTAAGAAAGAAGAATGGTAACAAAAGGTATTTAAAGTTATCCAAAAATCTGTGCGTACGTCTGAACTATTTGCTTTTTGTAATTATGGTAATAGAAAGGGACATAGAACTACTTCTTGTCATTTTAGGAAAAAGAAAGATCTTGGAACTTACAAATGGGTACCTAAAGGAACTTATGTTACAAAGGCACCTAGCACTGACCTGAAAGGACCCAACAAGACTTGGGTACCTAAATCAATTAAATGAACTTTTTGCAGGTTTGTCTTAAGCATCTAAGTCAAGTAAGTGGTATATAGATAGTGGATGCTCAATATATATGATGGGTGACAAAAGTAAGTTTGTCAACCTTAAAACAAAAGAAGGAGGAAAAGTAAGCTTTGGAGGCAACCAATCCGGTAGAATTGTTGGAGTTGGTGAAGTGAGTAATGCAAATGGAGCTCCGGTCAAATATGTTTATCACGTGGAAGGATTATGTCACAATCTCCTGTGCATGAGCCAAAATGCTGATAAAGATAATTGGGTGATCTTCGACTCACAAGAATGCTTCATTATCAACAAGAAAGATCTACCGAACAACAAAGAAAAGTTGAACATTGAACTCTAAGCTCCAAGGGACGGTAACTGTTATACCATTGATTTAGAAAATGCTTTTAGTAACTCTTGTTTAATTAGTCAAACTGATGAAAGTCATTTATGGCATAAACGTTTAGCACATGTTAACATGCATTAGCTTGACCATTTAATCAAGAATGAATTAGTTCAAGGGATTCCAAAAATCAGTTTAAAAAATGACTTAGTTTGTGATGCCTGCCAAATGGGAAAACAAACTAAGTCTTCTTTTAAATCAAAAAAAGAGATTTCAACTAAAAGACTCCTTAAACTCCTTCACATGGATTTAATGGGTCTCGCAAGAGTAAAGAGTCTAGGAGGAAATCTTTACACTCTAGTTATTGTAGATAATTTCTCAAGATTTACATGGACCATATTTCTAACTTCAAAGAATGAAACTTTTGAGTTATTTATTACTTTTGCCAAGAAGGTCCAAAATGAGAAGGGTATGCCCATTGTTTCTATAAGAATAGATCATGGTGGAGAATTCGAGAATGGTGATTTTGCAACATTCTGTGAAAGAGAAGGGATCAACCACAATTTCTCAACTCCAAGAACACCTCAACAAAATGGAGTCATGAAATGAAAGAATCGAGTACTTGCAGATATGGCTTGTGCAATGATGACTGAGAAGAAAGTCTCTCAAGTTTTCTGGGCTGATGCAATTAGCACGGCATGCTATATATCGAATAGAGCATACATCAGGACTTCCATGGGAAAGACTCCTTGCGAGCTGTTTAAAGGAAGAAAACCGAACCTTTCTCACCTACACATATTTGGGAGCAAATGCTTCATCCACAACAACGTCAAGGATAATCTTGGTAAATTCGACCCTAAAAAGGGGGAGAATGTTGATACCTTGTTTTGATGATAACAAAGTTTTAATTCAAAGGTTACATGACAGGATTTGGAAATGTTTTTGAAATTTTTGAAAATGAGTTTTACAGTTTAAAAACTCGAGTTTGATGATCCACAACTCGAGTTCTATGCCTGTGTTTTGGAAAACTTTCAGGTATAACTTGAGTTTCTGACTTCAAGTTATGATGACTCGAGTTACACCATTTGTAGAACTCAAGTTACATGCCTTAAGTCCTCGGTCCTAGGAACTTCATGTGTAAGAACTCGAGTTTGGAGGTTAAGCAACTCGAGTCACTTGGAACTTTCATCAACAACTTGAGTTTTCAGCTTCAAGTTATGATGACTCAAGTCTCAGCTTGTTTAGAACTCGAGTTACATGCTTAAAAATCCATTTTCTAGAAATCTTATGCCTAGAACTCTAGTTGCAGTCTTGGAGAACTCGAGTTTCCCTAAACTTTCAAGGACAACTCGAGTTTCCCACTTCAAGTTGTGACAACTCGAGTTCCAGGTTTATAAAACTTGAGTTTCGTGAGCCTGAACTACTGAGGAAGCTTTTTGGTACATTAAAACTCGAGTTGTAGAAGTATATAACTCGAGTTGCATAACTGGATTACAAAAGAACTTCCAACATAAACTCGAGTTATAGCATTCAAGTTTCAGTGACTCGAGTTACTCACTTTTCAGAACTCAAGTTGCACAACATGATTTCATAACTTGGAGTCTAAACTCGAGTTATCCAAATAAAAGTTTTTGAACTACATTATGAAACTTTCATTGTGAACTCGAGTTTCCAAATTAATGTTTCCTCAACTCAAGTCAGGCATTTTTGAAAACTTGAAGTTTTATCACATGACATTTCAGATAGCTTTAAAACTATGAGGTAGAACTCGAGTCATGCATTCCCACAACTCAAGTCACAACTTTATCTGACAAACAACGTTTGACACGGAGCTTCACTTTTACCAAATCCTTCCTTATTCCTGTTAAAGATTTTTAAAACCTACCTACTACCATAAATGCTCGTTTACTAACCTATGAAACAGGAAAAGTTTCACCTACTGAAGATCTCCAACAACGAGAAGCAATTAGAATTTTTTTTCAGTCTTCACCGATGTCAAAGGATTATATGTATTGCCGCATTCAATGCTCACACCAACCAGAGACAACGGCTATTCAATCTGAGTAACAGAATGTCCTTCTCTAACGGATAACTTAAAAGACTTCATCTATAAATAGAGAAGCATTAAAGACGGAAAAAGACGACGATCAACAACGCTGCTATTCATACGCTCTTTGTCTCATGTCTTCTGTAAACATTTAATATTATTCTATGAGCTTCAGTGTTTAGCCTATCTGCTCTTTTGAGACTTGAAACTTGTGATTCATTCTTGTATACGTTGAGAAACTCAAAGTTGGGGCTTTGAGATTATTAGGCTATGAGTGCTTGTAAAGCCTGATTGTTTACTTTTAGTGGATTGCAAATCTCAGAGGAGATCTGAGGACTGGACATAGGTCAGAGAGGACCAAACTAGGATAAATCGCCGTGTCTATTATTCCTCTGCACTCTCGGTGACTTTGTTTTAATTTCTGTGATTTACATTTTAATTTTTAAGTGTGACCAATTCACCCACTTGTCAAATCCTGCACTAACAACCCCTATTCAAACACCTATAATGAAGGCTGGAAGGCTAACCCAAAGTTTACCTGGAAAAGTGAAGAAGCGCATAGAGCAAGATTTCAAAGAAGTGGAGGAGCTGGACCATCCAAGTCCAACATCCCAAACAATCAACAAGCCTTGAGTACATCATAAAAAAGAAGATACAAATAAGCTTTTGCAAAATATGCTGATGTTGCTCAAGGAAGAGAAAGCATCCACCACCAACCAGTTCAACTTGATAGCCTCACTTATCCAGAAAGATTTCTCAAAGAATGACGCAAGGTATGCATCTTTGGAAAAGAGGATGGAGCAATGGGAAACTAAGGCAGAAAATTTGAACTCTTTTATCACTCAACTCTCCAACAACTTGAGTGAACAACAAGCAAGGAGTAGTGGCTCCATACCTTCAAATACCATCATTAATCCCAAAGGATTAAATGCAATAAACTTGAGAAATGGGAAACATGTAAAATTCCGTGAGGAGGAAGAATAAGAGAAAGAAGGAAAGGAACCCTATAGCAGTAAGGAAAAGAAGCGAAAGCGCTGAAGAGGAGGAATTGCTAACCAAAGGAGAAAAATCATCCTCACACAATAAAGAAGAGAAAGTGGTTTCAGAATAAAGGACCAAGAGCTTAGCTACCAATGGAAGTAAGCATGGATCTGCCTTAACCAAAGGTAAGGAGGCAAATATTGAAGAACTCTCTTTTCCTAATTCATACTTAATGAGTAAGAAATTGGCTGAAAAGAAAAGTGAAAAGGAGGTCTTTGATTTGTTTAGTAAGGTAGAGGTTAACATTCCATGTCTTGACTTAGTCAAAAGAGTCCCCACATATGTCAAATACCTTAAAGACCTTTACACTAATAAGAGGAAGTTTAGGCTAAATGAAAGGGTCCAAGTGAGCTCGAATGTTTCAGCCCTCTTTAAATCCCAAATTTTGATAAAATGTCAAGACCCTGGATCTTTCACAATTCCCTGTACTATAGGTAAAATTACCATAGGAGGAGCATTGTTAGATCTAGGGGCTGCAATCAATGTAATGCCTAAGTCAGTCTATGAAGCTTTAGGGGTAAAAAATTTGAAACCGACATCTGTGGTACTCCAATTAGTAGATAGGACAATTAGGTATCCTGATGGGGTGGTAGAGGACATCTTAGTGAAAGTCAAGGACTTGGTTTTTCCAGTTGACTTCTATGTGCTTGACATGTCCAACGAGTCTATGATTGAATCCACTTTGATTTTGGGTAGACCCTTATTAAGGACCGCTAATACCATTATTATCATGAAAGAGGGAAACATATCGATAGAAGTAGGAGAAAATAAGATCCATTTCAACATGTATGAGGCTATGAAGCATCCATATGAGGATTATTCTCTTCTGAGCTTTAATGCCATTGATGTTACTGCTGATGATGCATGTGCTGATCTAGATTTTGAAACTGAGATTGAATGTTCACAATTTGTACCATGTGCATCAAATTCTAAAAAATACTTGTTGATTCCTTTTGAACCCCTTGATCCACCATTATGTTCTTGTGAAACACCTGAAACATGCACTCACATTTTGTCGATTGATAGCATGTTTTCCATATCACACACACACTGTGTGAGTCTCACCGATAAGTGCATGAATGCCTTGCCTTGTATCAACAGTGATGACACCTCCAGGGGAGGCATTTCATTTGATTTTGTAGGATCATTAATAAGGACTTCAATAGAGCTAGTGGCACTTGTGAATGCGATATCTAGAAACATAAAGGATAAGCATGGGTACACCGAAGAGACTCGTAAGCCGTCATAATTATCAGGTCATTTCTTTCCCTCACATAATCATTTACCATTTGATGATGATGATGATTGCTTAATACATTGTGAATTATTCAAGTGTGGGGAAGAAACCTTTCTAGTAGGATTAGAGTAGTTGCATTTTTTTAGGTTGTATTTAAAATTCAATAAAACTTCCTTTCTTTGTGATTAGCCTTATTGCATGAGAGTGATGATTGAAAAGACTTGCTTGTGATGCTTGATGACTGTGCTTAAATGTTTGGTTGAAGTCCTAGGATTAGGTGCTGGTGAGTAGTCTTGAGTTTTTTGTTTTCTTTTTCATGTTTCATCTCTGTAATGTTTCACCACAACGAAATATTATTTTCACCGCGGCCAATTTTGTGTGCAGACAAGTTTTTCGTCTCAGGAAGTGTTCGCCATGATGAACTTTGTTTTTATCGCCATGACCAACACCAAGACCTTTCACCTTCTTAGTTGTTCGCCCGACCAAACTTTGGTTGCGCCGCGGTGAAACTCGCGTCTTTTCGCCTCCCCGCCAGATTCTCTCTTCAAATTGTTAACTGTTTCATTTGTCTTTATCATTCACATCTTCTCTTTGCCGCTCTCCATTTCGTTAAACCATAACAGTTGTTTTCGCTACTACCTTGTACCTCATTTCCTGTGTCACGTCCTCCTCGTTCATCATAGTAAGTGATTGTTACCTTTCTTTTATCATTTTCGCTACATTTTCAATCTCCAATTTTGTCATTGAGTTTCAAACTTCTGCAATTTTCACCGCGACGGAAGAGAGGATTCATCGTGATGAACCTTATTTTCGCAGTGACTAACTGCAGAGAACAACTAATTTTTTCAGTGTTTAGGCTAGTTTGTGTTTGACTTTTGTTTCTTTATTTTTTATTCTTGTGTTAACCAGCAACCATGCTAGAACTAAGAACCCAAATGTTGTAGACCCCCATGTTCTTGACCCTATGCATTTACCATCTTTCGAGACATATTAGAGTTGACCAAGAAGCACCCTTTAGTTAAGGAGCGTTCTTTTCCTATGACCAATGCCTCCGATCCGTTTGTTCATTGAATCACTAAGTCTGGCCTTACAGGCCTAACACGTGATCGTACACACGGGAACCTAGCTTTTGTCCATCACTTCTATGCCATATGTTGCTATGAGTCTGCACTTTTCATTGATTGTTGAGGAGTTAAACTAGCTCACTCGATGAACTGCCATACCGTAGGTCACCACCTGTCTCTACTTGCCTTTGAGCAGGACTACTATACTATTCTCATGAGCGATTTCCCGAAGGATCAGATTGCTAAGACTCTATACTTCCCTAGAAAGGGTTAGCATGTCCCTCGTTGGTCATAGATGTATATTCACCGTTATGAGTGCCGTCTTGAAACCAAACCCTTTATCCACCGCCTCTGCAGTAATATCCTTCCAACAAGCCACCTTACGAACTTGACAAAGAAACAGGCCCTCTGCATTTACATGTTGATGCAGGGAATCAGTTTCAACATTTCCACCCTTATCTATTCACACCTTCGTGAAGCCGTTCTCACTACCAAAACCATGAAGGCCATTATCTTTCCCCATCTCATCTTAGATATGTTCACTGAGGTAGAGGTTCCTGATCACCCCGAGGACCGCCCATTTACTCCTGCCCCTACTTTCACCTATGAACGGATCCGTTGAGTTCCAACTCCTCAGCAAGAGCCATTCATAGATATAGATGACCTACTGGCTAATGACCAGAAGGCCTCAATACCTCAAGCACCACCTGCCCACAGAGCACCACCAGTTCCAGCTACTCTCGAGGACTTAGATGCTGAGTTTCAATAGTTCCGGATCTAGTTTGAGTAGGAGCAAAGGTACCATTGGAGGATGGACGCCCTGATTGTAGAGAGCTTGTATTTTCAGCTGCCTCTAGAGGAGGATGATTTCGCTAGTGCTGGACCTTTCGAGACTGGTCCTTTTGGAGTAGGCAGAGCGGCAGAGGGAGTTGATAAGGATGAGCCTGCTGCTGATGTTGATTCTGAGGGTGACTCAGCGATAAAGGGTTAGGCTAGGACTGTTTCGTTTCTCTTGACTTTATATACAATTGTTTGGTACTTGGATTTTCTAGATTTTGTTATATAGCTGTGTATATGTGTTCCGCTATTGTTTTCCATATTCCGTTGCATTCTTGCATGATTATCCGGTATTACTTGCAAATTTCGTGTTTTCTTTGTTTTAAAATCTTTCCCTTTTAATCATTGAGGACAATGATTGAAATAAGTGTGGGAGGAGATTTAAGATTTTAAAGTTTTCCAAGCTTTAGCTTGAATTTTAAAATGCAATGGAATTTTTGAAGGTTAAATGTTGGTCCACTTTGTTTTAAACTATGGAAATTTTTAGGTTTCTTAAAATTTTTAATTGATTTTCAAGAGGTTTTGAACTGTATTTTTGGCTCTCGGACCACTTTCATCACGACCAAATTGTAAGTTCACCACGGCGTAAGTTGTTCAAGATAACACAACTCACATCTCTAGTGTATTTCATCATGACCATTTTATGGTTGCGCCGCGGCGAAACCACTTGCACACAGAACCACCTTCTCGGGTGTGGTTCACCGTGACCAACTTTGTTCTTAGCCATGGTGAAACTTCTGGGCAAAAAGAATAAAAAATAAAAAAAGAAAGAGGGAGGGAGCTTTGAATTTCAAAATAAAAAGTTCCTTTATTCTTTATACCTTTAATACTCCTGCAAATACATCATACACTTTGATTCTCACAGATAGTGCAATTGGAAATTGATTCACAATTTTAAGGGATAAAGCTTTTGGTAAATTGCGTTTTCAAGTTATTAGCAAAGGAACAGAGTTGATGCAATATTAATCAACTCTTTGCGTTTTTAATTCCTAAGACTGTCTATTTGAGACTTTAGCTTTATCGTAAGGATAATTGGGCCTAACTTCATTTTATTAGAGTGGGTCTGTCTTGATTTTTAATCTCTCTAGAACTTGTCTTGATTCTTAATCAAAGCTTTATGATCCAATATTCTGTGAAAATGATAGAGGCCTTCATTTCAAAACCCTTTCACTTTTCAAAACGAAAACCCAACACAATTTAACCATTGTCACCCCTTTGAGCCAACCGTTCTTGGAAACCAGCATTGGAAAACTATATCTTTATATGCAAGTATAATGTTGTTTTATTTTCATTTCTTCTTATAAAAAAAAGAACAAAAGTATACATCTACATATTCAAAAAAAAAGTGGACAATAAAAAAATATATGTATTCAAGCATATGAATAAATATCATCAATAAAATGCATATTTCTCTACATTCTTGCAAGGGCATTGCATATTCAGCTTTCTATCATGCTGTGTATTCAAGAACTTCTTTCATAACATCATTCCATTAACTCTAACCTCCATCATCCATTTTAACCACAAAGTCCTCTGGATTTACATGGTATTGATCTTATGGTGGAGAGGTAGAATAACTACAAGCTTATGGTAGAGATTTAATTAAGTAGACTGTGAGTTACTAGGTGAGCTGAGAGAGAAACACTTTTCCTTTTGAGAGGAAGTCTCTTTTATTCAGTCTTTTGAATTGAACTCTCTTAGAAATCTAATTATTATTGTCTCTGCCTTGATCCTTGTTAATTCTTTAACAAATGCTTTTGCTGAATTCTATAGTCCTGTGCTCATGTAGATAGATTCTGAATGCACTGATCATTTAAAGGTTTTTGAAAAGTTTTGTCTAAGAGTACAAAGGTTTAAGTGTGGGGGAATTTGATTGAGCTTTATTTCCATAGTATTCTTACTTGAATTTCTAAAGCATTTAATGCATTTTTGGCCAATCATGACCATTCTTGAGCTTAATTTGGAAACTAGATTGTGGATTGTGATTAGCTTGATTTTGGGTGCATTTGCCATTAAAAATGATATATTTGCACTTAAGTATAATCATGAGCAAGTGATAATTCAAATGTTTGCCATTTTATTTCAGGAACTCTAGCTAATAACAATTGGAGACATCTCTGGAACAGTTCACCGCGGCATAATTCACAATTCGCAGCTGCCAAATTTCAAGCCAATGAGCAAGAACTCTCAGGAGAGGTTTGCCGCAACGAAACCTCAAGTTCACCATGGCAAATATCGCATAACAACACTAGATCAGGCTCCAAATAGAAATAATAACTGACCCATCCATAGGATCCAACCTAGGGCAGTTAATACATGCCAATTAAGGTAAGTGTCGAAGGAGAGCATCAGGAGGAGGCATAGGAAACATTCCAAACTCATCTCTCTCATATTTCTCTCATTTCGTTGCTCCCAAACCCTAATTTCATCTCATCCCAAAAAATTCCATCATGTACCTTCATCCATCCATCCGAAGTTCTGAACAGCTTGCTATGAGCAGCTGAGCATCTCTTTTCCTCTTGGTGATGAAGATGGCTTGAGATCAAAGTGCCGAAAAGGGGAGTAGTAGTTTTAATCTATATTTATGTTATAGATTGCATAGTTTCTGAGTTAGGACTTGTGATTTCTACTTAAATACTTGGTCTCAGTCGAGCCAAATTTAGATTATTTTTGTATTCATTTTGCCTTGTGTTTGACTTAGTAGAGTGAAGTCTCATTTCTACTTATTCAATGAGATCTTTGTTGCTCTCTTTTATTTTCCTAGTTGTGCTTGATATTTGAGACAATATTGCATTGAGTTGGATTTTTCACTTGGCATTTTCTTTATACACACTAAGTGTTTCCAAAGGGTTTTATGGAATGGAGTTCATTGCATGGAATTTCTGACCCAGTGAGTTGTTGGGGTTTACACTACGAAACGTAGTGCCAAATTACTATTTTCCCTCATGTTTTGTGAACTATGATAGGCTAAATCATTTCCGAGAGGAAAATCATCACTTAACACCTTTTGCATTTCAAACATGTTTTAATTGCACTCTAAAAACAAAAAAATCCCAAAAAGAAATTTTATTTTGTCATTAGTTTCAATTATATGCAATTTTGAATCAGACACGATTTACATTTGAAAAATGAACTTAACCACAAGCTAACTGACTAGTGGTGCACAAGGCTTCATAGAGAACGACCCTGGGGTTGCACCCTATAGTGTAATCCTTGGAAATCATAATTGTTTTGATCGGCTTCCAAGGCCTAACAACGACAAGTTTTTATACTATCATCTGTGGCCGGATCAGGTGGCGTATGGTAGCTATACCCTAGAGTCAGATGACCTCTTACTTGAAGAAGATGACATCTTTTGGGAAATGCTGGAGCCAACCGAAGAGATCAAAAGGCTAAAGAAAATATACCCAGTAGTCCCAATATCCCAGAAGAGTATAATGACTGGTGCAAACCTTGGAACTTCTCCTTGATTATCACTGTTCTTGGAAGAAAGTTCAACATCTACATCTCAAGTCTCACCTGATCAAGTTATGGGGTACATCTGAAATAGAATTGATAGATTTACTAAATAACTATTGTGTGGATAAATTTAGTAATAGTGAGCAATGGAAGCATCAGTACATGAAGGTATTAATGGTGGACCATAGGTTATTTTTCAACATTGTGTGTTAGTGCAAAGATGGACACCTTATTTCAATCCTTTCAAAAACCAACTGAGACATATTGTCACATGGGTTAGAATTCCTAATATCCCAATGAACTGCTACTATAGCCATTATATAGCAAGATTGGGGGAAAGGATTGGGAGACCTCTTAAAGTTGATTTGAATACTCTATCAGACAACAATAGTCCCAAGGCTAAGGTTGAAAGAGGTAAATATGCTAGGATTTGTGTGGAACTTTACTTACAGAGGGCTTTAGTTCCACACATCATTACTCCAAAAGAAATCTTTAATGTAGAATATGAAGGACTGAGTCTCATTTGCTTCGAATGTTGATGCTATGGGCACCAGCGAGAAGCTTTCCCCTAGAAGAACAGTTCGGGTACGGAGACCGCTGGAGCTAGAGTTGTAGAATGGAAACCTGAAGCCGTGGGGGATTGGCACTACTGGAATCCATCAATATGCAGCTTTCCGTGGAGCTACCGATGTGGTAATGGCTCTCGGGGCTGGTGCAAGAGTTCGACTTGGTACCATGTGATCTGACTAAGCCACAAATTGTAAACTTTGGTCATTGGTTAGCCTTGAAAATAGATCAAGAATATTAATTGTGATTTCCAAGGATTGTACAGGGACAACCCCATGGTCATTCTCTCCGGAAGCTACTATTGCGTCCCAATAATCCTTAGCTTGTGATGCAAATGCAATCAGTTTTAAAATCAAATTATGCTATGTACCTAAACTAATTACAAAATAAAACTTGTTTTTGGTATTTTCTTGTAAGTAAACGAAGGTAAAAGCATATTTGAATGTGAAAAGGGTATGTGATGGTGGTTTCCTCTTGAAAACAAATTGTGCCATCATAGTTCGCAAAGGATTAGGGAAATCATTGACTTTCACACGAAGTTTCGTAATAAAAAACACCAACAACTCGCTAGGTCAAAAATCTCATGAAATGAACTCCATTCCATGAAATCCTTTAAGAACACTTAGTGTGTGTACGGAAATTGCAAAGTGACAAAATCAACTCCATACATTGTTGACTCTAAAACCAAGCACAACTAGGATGATAGAAGAGAACAACAAGATTTCATTGAATAAGCAAAATGAACTCCATTTTACTCTGTCAATAACAAAACAACTCAATACACAATAATCCAAGTTTGGCTCGACCGAGACCAAGCATTTACACACAAATTACATAGTCCAACTCGAAATCCAAGTAATCTATCATATAAATACAGATTGAAAGCAAATACTCCCCTTTCGGCACGTCAAACTCTGGCTCACTTCATCTTCAAGAGGATGGAGATGCTCAGCTCCTCATGGGTGATAGAATCGAGCTCCGAATGGATGATGGAAAGCTCATGATGGATGATGGTGATGAAATGGAATGAAAATAGGGTTTTGAGAGTAGAGAGGAGAGAGAAATGTGTGTTGTAACACACCTTTACTAACCCCTATAGCTTCACTTTATGATAATATGGAACCAGTCTTGGCCTTGAATAGTTTTAAAATCAAAAGAAATCAAATCTGGAAATTTGCATTTTTTGGGTTACTATTTACAGAATTTTGGTCCAACTTTGAAAATTCATAACTAATTCTAGAAAAATCGAAATTGAGTGGTTCCAATTTCTATTTGAAGCTTACAAGTTATTATATAGGGAAAAAAATATCATTCAGTCATTAACTTGCCCAATTGATACAGTTATTGCGCAAAGATACACTGTTCATTTGGTATTTTTTCTATTTTCCAAGGTTTTTCCATGATTTTCTTCAAATTTTGAAACATCATAAATTTTGGTACAAAACTCCAAATCCATTGTTCTTTGTCTTGTTTTAAAGCATGTTATCCAAACTATTTTTGAAAAATTCAACTCATTTGGACTTCGTTTGCCATATTGTTCAATAGCCCAAAGTTAAGGTTTTGACCAACCTTGCTACACTTTTATACATTCTTACCCTTTCCATTTTTCTTCCTTTAAGCATGTTTATTTGCTTTCTTCCTTTGCTCATAATTAAACATGTATTACCCTATATATAAGCATGCTTTCACCTTTCTTTAGTACCACATATGTAGAGGTTTAAATTACAAACCACATAAAAACTTGAAATTTAAGTAGCATTGTAATACATAATCAAAACCATCATCAAGTGCCAAATAAACTTGCTTCAAGCATCAATAATCTTGTCCTTACCCTTGGATAAGCTTTCACCTAAAAAGGGTTAGTTGGAAAGAATGAGATTTCATTGAAATTCCAATAGCAAAGTTTACTAACATACATCTTACAATGCATGACATTCATAGAGTTCAATAAGTCAAAATGTGTAATAAGCACATATTAATCCATATGGCCATAGCATAATATCACTCACATACACACTTCATCAACATACTAATTATCAACAAGTCATGCATGTTTTCAAAAAATCTCATAACTATGTCAAATAAAATTAGAAAACTTTGCTACCTTAAGCTTTGAACCTTCCTTGGCAATTTGTGAGCTCTCTTGATCACTTGGAAAATTATTTCCTTATACCAAATACTTGCCTACACAATTCACAATATCATGGCTATTAAACTTAAGCCAATTCAAGGTGAGAAGCACTTTAAAACTTCATTAGATTTTCCTTTGATTTCACTTGAATCCTATAGCATTTAAGCTTGTCTTTTAGTTTTTAATGCTTTCCAATTCCTTGGCTCACTTTACCCCTACACACATTTTAGAGCCATTGGAAGCATTAAAATCATCAAAAACACACTCTTTCCTCTGCTTTCCAGATCTGGACGAAAATGACTAAAAAGAACGAAAAATGATTCTTTTCAAAGTTTCATTGTATACATCATCATTTTCTTGTTTCCAAACTCATTCTCATGGATTACAAAGCTTGAATTCATCTCTCCTACATCAATAGAAATTTTGGCAGCATAACCCCTTAAGGTTTGAAATCCCAAATTTACAAAATCAACAACCAACCACCAAACAATCAAAAAATATATATCAAACTACTCCTTACAACTCAAGGAGCATTTTGCACATGATTATTGGCTCTAACTCTTCCTCTTTCTCACCCTTGACCTCAAGAACACTAACTTTGGATCATGAAAAAGATAAGCTTATCCAAGATTTCATGCCCATAGAATGAAAGAGTGAGTTACAAGCATCAAGAAAATGTGTGAGTTTGGTTGCTTAGACTTTTACCTTGAGTTTTATGAAGCTTGTTCCTTCTCTTAGCACTCAAAGATGGTGTCTTCTTTCTCCAAATTTCCAGCTACAAACTCACTGCCAAAATGAGGAGGAAAGGAAGGAATTTTTAGTTTATTTAATCTCTCACAATTTAATGGATGGTAGAGATTTATCTTGATTAAAAATCTTGATCTAATGGTTATAAATCTTCCACCTTTTAAACCACATGCTTGAACTGAATCACTTAGTAACTAGGGGTTAGGAACCTAGTTACTTCAACTGAATCCATTTCCTTTCCGTTACTTCATCCGGCTACGATTTTCACTAGTAACCGAAGTTTTATTCCGGTAAATTTTTCTTCGCTTTCCAGGAGATCTTTTATTCTTTTTTTAGTCTTCATAGTTCATTTATCAATATGGAGAAATATTTTCCCAAAAATACCCCTGAAATTCGTCCAAAATTAACAGGGTATTTCATCCTGCCGAAAATCCCCGATAAACGTATTTCTGACGGGCAATTAACTTTTAGGGTATTAAAAATTTCTATAATTTTCACAAATACTCTAACCCTTTTCCTTTCATCAAATTGCCCTCTGGATTGTCAAAAATTAATTTTTGAATAAAATTATATTTTCAGGATTTTCTGGCCTTTTTCCTTAAAATCAGGAAAATCGCCTTTATCGTATACTTGGCAATAATTTTATAAATACTCCAAAATTCATTTTATTTTTCTATGCCCTGAACTCAACTGATTGAGGTCTCCTGGTACCTCAAATAATTATTTTCGGCCATTAAATTTTTAAAATTCAATAAATAATAATCTAGGCCGAATTTCAGCAATTGGTCGAATAACTAGTAATTAGTGAGTTCTACTCTATCTTTTGGACATCTGTGAATTTTTCTGATATTTTGGTCAACTATTTGACTTTGACTTTGAATATGGCAAATGACCAAAATGCCCTTACTTTTCTCTTAATTACCAAAATACCCTTACACTGTCTAACTTTTCGTAATTCCCATTTTGCCTTTGACTTTTTCGCCCTTGATCTTATCATGTAATGACATCTGGGTCCTTTCTAGGAAGTCACCCATCCTTACACTACTCGAGGGTGATCACGCTTAACTGCGGAGTTCTAATAAAATTTCTCCCACTGGGCCAGGTCTGACTTTGGGTTATTCAACCCATCAGCATCAACTTTTTCCGTACTTTCTACCTTTGGGCTCTATCTTGACTTTTGACTACTGGTTTGGCCTTTTTTATTCAATGACCATATTGCCCTTGGTCTTTATACTTAATGACATTTATGTCCCTTGCTTATATATTTAGAAATTTCAAAGCCTTAGGACCAACTTACCCGTAGTCTTTTTAATCCACTGGCTTTCTTTCTTCCTGTACTTTATTTCTATAGGCCTTTTCCCATCTCATAACTATCGGTTTGGCCTCTATTTCAATTTACAGAAAAAGGCTGGATATTACATTTTTCTCCCCCTTAAAATAAATTTCATCCTCGAAATTTACATATATGAGTCATTAACTCTAGGCTATGAACTTTCATCTCTTCTTCTGTTTACCCACATACTTTCTCTGGCGCCTTTGACTCAAACTTGGGGGTAAGGCCAAATGGTACTATCATCTCATCTTTAAATTCTCAAAAACATTTCTTTGACTAATTCATTTTAACCTTGAAGACGGAACTAACTACTTATTGGAGATACCCTTAAAGATATATGATCTCTAACCTTTTCATCAATGGTCGTCTTCTCTTATTGACATGAATTAATTACTGATTTGTTACATCTCATCAGCTTTATCTTCTAAGTCATTCTATCATTGTCTTAGAATCATGCCAATTTCTCTCTTTACTAGAGCTTCTTGATCTTTACTATCTAACCATTACTTTTGGAAAATAAAATTTCTAAGGCAATCTTACTTATTGCCTAAATTTCAATGGTCAGCCTCATTCTTTGCTAACTTTTATGTGTCTCTTTTCTGTGTCTTTGCCTTTAACTCACCCTTGTGTCTTTTCTTTCAATATCTGGTGAGTTCATGTAATATCTAGGGCTTTCTCTCTATCTTTCCTAACTTATACTTATAGCCTAATAGCAGGCTTTGTAGAGTTACAGCATTTCTTAGAGTTATAACATTCCCTTTTAAACTTTAGCACTCCAATAGGGAACTTTTAAGTTTTCTCACTTCCCTTGATTCTTCTGTGCTTTCAGAGTTCAGATAAAATTTTACTTTACTTTCTAGATTTCCGGTTACTTAGCTAGCTTCATAGCTATCTGCTAGTGTTCATGCATGACACTTTAAGCTTCAATCTTTGAAGATTTCTTGCACTTTAGCTAGCCTGACTATACTTTATTCAAGACTTATAGCTTTATCTTTACTTTCCCTCATTTTAGGGATTGGAATAAGCTTACTCTCATTGACAGCGGGCCTATCTAAAGAAATAGTCAAGGGTACTCTCTCTGTACTAACTATTCATCATAAGGACATTCTCTTATCTTAAGCCCAGTCCTGGTCATCTCATTCTCGTGTTCTAAGAGCAGCGTCATGCTTCTGACTCCGAGCTTTTTCATAGGCTCCTTTGCTGAGGTCCACTATGACTTTATGCACGTCAGTGCCATTCTGTAGGCTTAGTCCTTGACCCTTCATAACATTACTAAGGGAGTCATTCTTGCTCTTTAGAAACCTTTAGACCATGGAACATGGGGTTAAGAATAAGTTATCTATCCTTAGTGATAGCTAGACTGATAATTTCCCAAGACTAATAATAAAAACCAGAACTATCTTCTAAGATCTTGCTTATTCCTTCTTTATGCTCTGGCACCTTTCTAGAATTTGTCTTTTCCTTTTGTGCTTTTTAGCTCATCCTTCTCAGGCCAAATCTCTTTTACTATACTGTTTAAACTCCCAGACATTGATTCATTCAATGTTTGTTTATGCCAATCTGCTATATCTCAGGATTCAACAATCTTTACTAACTCTTTCCTAATCATTACTATGACGTTGCAGAGAGAGGATTGTTCATCTTACTGGTTTATCTGGTACCCAGCTATTTAAGGGATTCTGTCCCTGACTGCTATTAGCTTATTCTCTCTCTCTCTCTCTTCATATTGGGAATGGTTTGTTCCATATGCCCTACTTTTATTGCTTTCTTTCTCTGGTAGGACAATATAGGAAGCACATAATGGTTTCCCATTAGGGTCCTATTTGATTCCTGTCTATCAGGAATATGCTTCTCCCTGTCTATCAGGAAGTAGCTCGCCTAACTGCGGCGTCTGGTCCCACCTGATCCCTATCTATCAAGGATTTGCTCTTCTTCCTGTCTATGAGGAAGTAGCTCGCCTAACTACGGTGATGTCATAAGAAGATTACCATCCCAAACTTTAGAGATATACTTTTAGCTAAAGCTTTCTCTAGTATGCTTTGTGTTGGGTACTTCCTCTTCTCATCATAACGCAATGTACCTTGTCCCCAATCATGGAACCTTTCCAGAGCTTTCTTACTTACTTAGCAGTGACATTTACTAATGAGAACTTAATTTCTCATTTTTATACTTGGCCTAAGGATCACACCCTTCTGCGATGCCTGAAAACATAGTGAACTATCACTAGTTTAAATCTCATTGCCTAAGGCATCTTTAAGTTCTACATGATTTGCCTTTACTATTCTGGGGTATGTCATATCATTTCTTTATCTATTTCTCATCATCTGTATCATTATGACGGGCTACCTGACTTTCTCTTCGATAACTCTTAAGATTCCTTGACCAATTCATCCATGGTCATTTCAACTTTACAATTTATTCTCATAGAAATCTTTCATCATATAAAGATTTAAGCCTATATACTAGCAGATAATTCATCACAAAGTATCCTCAAACTCCGCTGTTAGTACTATGCCTTTATTGCTATTAAACTTGAGCCAATTCATGTTGGGAAATCTATTGTGGTTACTGAAATTGCAGTTGCTACTGCTGTGTCTATCACAGTCTATCTGGCTTACTTATAATAATTATAAAGCCTTTCAGTAGCTCTAGTACTTCTGGTAATATCTACTTTCTAATTTCTTTATAAAATTAACCACAACTTATTCATCATCTTCCCAACTCATTCTTATACTTACCTGTCATAAAATATAGCCCAAGTAGCATTTCCATATCATAACTATGCTTCAACTATTCATACCATGCACCTCTATTTACCTCTGGCATTAGAATCACTAAACAGGATTTCATTACTATACTTATCCTGTCTCTTTGTTCTATAACTCTTTTGAACTCTTAGATGATTCTAATGTATGGAACTTTATCTCTGATAACATGTATTTTATCCAGCACACGATCATATCCTAGTTTACCCATAGCTTGGGATGTCTAATAACCTCGAATGTTACTGGACTATCAGAGATTCTCTCCTTAATCATCTCTTCTATCTTGTTTCCAGAGGTATGGTTCAGTCTCATCTAATAATCTCTGCCTCAAAGCAGACTTTGGAGGGATATAATATCTATCTTTGAACATAATTATTCCCTCAGAGGTTTCATTGAATTCTTTGGCTTCTCCTTGACTCATCTGAATGTCTAAGTTCTGAGCAAACTGATCCTCTTGTTGAGCTTCCTTGATCTCATCCCCTGCATATCCGAGGATCTGAGTGGTTCCAATCTATCAAGCTCTATCTGCAACTGATTCAATACACCCCAATCTCAGAGGTTCTCTATCAGTCTCTACTCTTTCATCATCATCATCATCATCGAAGCCACCTACATTGTATCCCTACTAAATGCATCGGCAACTACATTTTCTTTACCTAGATAATACTTTATCATGTAGTCATAGTCTATAAGCAACTCCATCCAGCGTCACTGTCTCAAGTTCAGCTCTTTTTGATCTTGTAAATACTTGAGACTCTTATGATTATAGTACAGCTTGATGGTTGCTCCACATAACTAGTGCCTCCATATCTTTAAAGCATAAACTATCGCTGCTAGCTCCATACACTACTACAAAAGGTACCTTTTATGCCCTATTTTTAAACCAATAGGAACCTTTTCTCGCGGGGTATATATGTGAGGGGAGTAGAAAGTTAGAGCTTACGGCGCCCTATTTGTTGAGAGGCGCCGTAGGTGAGAGCTACAACGCCCTATTGCACTATATAGGGCGCCGTATATACAATTTTTTTTAAAAAAATTTCTTCAATTTTATCAATCCACCGGATTCAGCTTACAGTTACATTTTATACACCAAAGCAAGTCCAAACAGAATAAACAAATATCAGGGTTCTAATCAAAAGTCATTGTGGCGGAGAAATACAAATTAAAATTCTTCAAGAGTTAGACGTATATATCTTCCCAAAGCCAAGTCCTTGTTGCAGCGAAACACAAAAGTCATTGTCATTTACTAAGCAAATATCATTGTACATTTTTTGCAGGGTAACACAATTCATTAATCTAATTAACCCTATACAAGTCGACATGAATAGTTAAAACTATATATATTCACCTTGAAGAAATAAGCATGATCTACAAATCAAGAATACGTTTGGCCATCAAATCTCGTATCAAATCAATGTCACCAGCCATGTAAGCATCATCATTATCAAAAATCTACAAATTTAAAAACAATTATTAAAACAATCCAAATTCATCAAACTAAACGGTTAACTCATCAAAATATGATAAATTATGTAATACCTCTTCTAAATTTGTAGTCAATCCGCTCTGAATGATACTATACATGTAACTGATGACATAATAGCCACACTCATGATTACCTGATTGTCGAGGGCACTAAAGATAAAAAACATATTGTCAA
>JANTPZ010139979.1:0-17813 GCA_025593235.1 Vachellia pachyceras | reverse complement strand
TTGAAAATGTGTATGAATTATGCATGGCTTGTATTGAAAATTTGTGATGATTGAAAGTGTGAATATGTGCTTTTGTTTGCTATGGCCATATGCATTTCATTGTTACATGTTGCACTTTTATGAATTCACACTTATATTGAAAGTTGTCATGCAATGTTATAATGTGTGTTAGAAAGTTTTGCTACTGGGATTTCCAAAAATCTCACCCTCCCCCACTAACCATTTTTAGGTGAAAGCACACTCAAGGGTAAGAAGAAAGTGGTTGATTCATGAAGCAAAGTTCAATGTGCATGTTGTGGATTTTATTATGAAATTATGTTATTATGTTTGAGGTTTGTAATGTAATGAAACTTGTTGATGTATCCTGGACTTATATAATTAGTGAATGCTTTAAGAGTACCTAATTACATAGGTTATTATGATTAAGAAAGTTTAGAAATCATTAAGTTGAAGTATGAAGTTAAGAAGTTGAAAATTTGGCTAAGTGAGAAGTTGACTAAGCCTTCAACTTTGGCGTAATGTGAAATAGAGTAAATGGATTCAAAATGTTCTAAAATTTTATGGCAAAATAGTTTGCATTGCAAGGTTTCTAATGAGACAAATATCTATGGAATTGGAATTTTGTACAGAAATTTATGGCTGTCCGAAATTGATGAAAAATCACAGAAAATCCTGGGAAAATGAAAAATTACCATATGAACAGTACATTTTCACGAATGAATATGTACCAGTTGGACCAGTTAATGTTCAAATTAGTATTTTTCCCTCATAAAGGAATTTGCAAGCTTCAAGTAGAAGTTGGAACCACTCAGTTTCCATTTTTCTAGAATTAGTTATAACTTTTCAAAGTTGGCCCAAAAAACTATGAATAGTAACTTTCTTAAAAATGAAAGTTTTCAATTTAGTCTCTTTTGACAATTTGAGTTACTTGAGGCCATTAATTGGTTCCAAATCATTATAATGGAAGCTAAGAGGGATAGATAAGAGGTGTTACACTTACCGCAAGCGTACGGGTCGTAAGTAGTATAAAAATATCTTTCCCACAAGGACTAACGCATAAACGAGATAATCAATGCAATTATATGATTAATTAGGTTGAGTCAATCAATTGAGGAATTATGTCCTAAAGGTTTACTAAGTTCACTACATGAAATGAGATGGACGAATTGTGATTTTAATTCAACGATGAGAGATGCCTAGGATTATTTTTCACCAATGCAATTCATAAGAATTAAATACATACAACTCTATTAGTGATTAAATGACATAATATGTTTGTCTATGGTTCAAAAAGCAATTAATTAAGCTTTCTCAAGTCATAACCAAATTGATATCCTCATTTAACATGCATAATCTCTTGCTACAGTCAAAGGAAAATAATCATTACGCAACAACCTTAATATGACAACGATAGGTTAATAACTATATCTCTATGTTACCAACAAACCATCCATTTGATTATTTAAACTTCAGGTCTCGCATAATTTTATCTAAGTCCTACAATTAAATTAACTCTCTCAATCTTAATTCAATTGAACAAATCAATCTAAGTGATAGCTAATCAATTAGAAGCATTAAGCAAAAGATATAATTAAGATATAATTGTCACTAATCACCAAAGAGAGTATTATCCAATCTCAATCCATGCAACGGTTCAAAATAATCCTAGAACGAATTACTTAGCCACTAAACATTTCGATCAAAGGAGCAAAACATTGAGGAATTAAATCCATGAAGAAGCAAGACACCAAGAAAATAATAGTGAAGATAGAGAGTATTTATCCCAATAAGTCAGCTGCTTCAACAAGGATTCTCCATGGGGTATTTCTTGTTGCTGTGATGGATTCACAATTGAGTCCTCAAGCTGCTGCCTCAATCTCGTTGGTTCAAGAACAACACCATTCGACGCTCTCCCAAGCAACAACGCTCACGCCTCTGCTCTTTGATTTCTCCAACACCAACGGCGTCTCCTTCTATTGCCTTTGCTGAATTCCAATCTCTCGGCCATAGAAAACTATTGCTACCTGCTCCAGATCTCATGCTCCAACTGCTCGTGACTTCAAAATCTCCCCAAAGAAAACTGTTGCTCCTCCTATTCTATCGCCGAAATCTCCTAGGTTAGTAACAGACCTTGGCTTCTCCATTCCCTCCACTACGCCGCTTCCTGATGCACTTTTAATAATAATAATAATAATAAACAAGTAAAAACAACTGTATTATTATTTTATTATTTTTCTATTTAAATTTTTTTCTTGTTACTAAAATTGTTATCGTTGCACTCAAATCTCCCAAATCATGTGACAACTCCATTTCTCATTAAAATCATTTATAAACCTTTTAATTTCGCATTAATAACTCCCCAAATATATCAAATTATATATCAAATTCTATTAAAATGGTGAGTTATCAAAAGTCAATACAACCTTATTCATTAAACATTCAAAATCTGATATGTTAGTGTGCAAACTTATGTAAATGATGTTATCTTTGATGCAACTAATAATGATCTTTGCCAAGAATGTCTAAGATTATGCAGGTGGAATTCGAGATGTCAATAATGGGAGAACTCACCGTTTTCCTAGGACTTCAATTCAAGCAAAAGAAGAATGGCATCTTCGTAAGCCAAACGAAATATATAAAGGAGCTATTAAAGAAGTTTGGAATGGATCAGTGCAAAGTGAATGTGCCCTACGAGCTCCACTGCTCTGCTTGATGCTAACACCATTGGCAAGAACTATAACATCAAGAGATACAAAAGGATGATTGGTTCATTGCTCTATCTCACAGTAAGCAGGCTAGATATATAATTCAGCGTTAATCACATGTTGAGAATGTGAAGAGAATTTTCATATATCTTGTTGGTATCATTGATCCTGGAATCTGGTACTTCAAGGAAGCAATGAAGAATTGATTGCATATTCAGAGTCTAAACATGCTGGTTACAAGACTGATAGAAAGAGTACAAGCGGTCAATGCCAATTCCTTGGAGGTTCTTTGGTATCTTGATTCAACAAGAAGCAATCAACTACATTATCCTCAAAAGAAGCTGAATACATTGCTGTTGGAAGCTATTGTACTCAAGTGCTTTGGATAAAGCAACAACTGCAAGATTTGGGAATGAATCTTACTGAAATTCACATTTTTTTGTGATAACACAAGCACTATCAATCTTGCCAAGAAACCTGTGCATCATTCACGGACCAAGCACATCAATATACATCACCATTTCATCCGTGATCATGTACAAGGAACGATGTCAAAGTTGTGCTCATACCAACTCATCTACAACAAGCTGATATTTTCACCAAACCATTGGCCAGAGAACTATTCATGAACATTAGAAGAGAACTAGGAATGGTCAATCCCAATGAGCTATAATTAATGTAAGTTTAATAATTGTTTTAATGATTAATATTACTAACTTAAGAATCAGAGTGTCTTTAAAAAGTTTTTATAGGAAGATTGATCCGACTAAGCCATAGATTGTAAAACTTTGTCGTTATCTAACCCTTGAAAATGGATCAAAAAGACTTGTGATTTCCAAAGCATGTCGTTCTCTCTGTATTTATGTACCACTATTTACTAGTTTGCGATGAGGTTCGCTTTGCAAATTAAATCAGTTTTTGATTCAAAATTGCTTTCTACCTAGAGCTAATTACAAAACAAAACAAAACTTCATTTTGGTATTCTGGATTTAGAGAAAGCAGTGAAAACAGAATTGAAGTATAAAGTATGGATAATGAAGTTCCCCTTGAAAATGAATCAAACCGTTATAGTTCGTAAAAGATTAAGGAAAGTATCATTTTTCGCACTAAGTTTCATAATTAAAACCCCAACAACTCGCTGGGTCAGAAAACTGTAGCACACCTTAACTAATCCCTTTAGCTTTATTTTATTTCATTATAGAACCGTTCTTGGGCCTTGAATAGCTTAAAAAGTTAAAAGAAATCTAATCTGAAAATTTGATTTTTAAAAGTTACTATTCACTGAATTTTGGCCCAACTTTGAAAATTCATAACTAATTCTAGAAAAATTGAAATCAAGTGGTTCCAATTTCTATTTGAATCTTTCTAGAACCTATACAGGGGACAAATATTCATTGGGTCAGAAACTTGCCCATTTGAATCAGTTTATTACACAAAGTGGCACTGTTCATTTGGTAATTTTCCATTTTCCCAGATTTTTCTGCGATTTTTCGCCAAATTTGGTACATTATAACGTTTCGTAAAAAACTCCAATTCCAGTGTTCTTTATCTTATTTTAAAGCATGTAACATGAACTATTTGTCTGGAAAATTTCAACTCGTTTGGAGTTCGTTTGCTATATTTAACATCAGCCCAAATTTGAGGTTTTGACCAACCTTACTAATCCTTCAATACATTCTTACCACTTTCCATTTCCTTCCTTTAAGCATACTTGCTTACTTTCTTCCTCTGTTCATATTTAAACATGCCTTAGGCTATATTTAAAGCATGTTATAATTCTTCTTAGGTTACCACATAAGTAGAGGTTTAGTTTACAAAACATCATATAAACTTGAAGCTAAAACATCGTTAAAATACATAACCAAAACATTGTTAAAGGACAACATAAACTTGCTTCATTCATCATTTAGCTTGTCCTTAACCTTTAAGGAGCTTCCACCTAAAATAGGTTAGTGGGGAGGGTGAGATTTTTGGAAATCCTAATCGCAAAACTTTCCCACACACTTCATAAAATTGCATGACAACTTTCAATATAAGTGTGAATTCATAAAAGTGCAACATGTAACAATTAAATGCATATGGCCATAGCACACAAAAGCACATATTCACACTTTCAATCATCATATATTTTCAATACAATTCATTCATAAATTCATACACATTTTCAAAGCAACTTGGTTAAGGTTAGAAGGTTTTGCTACCTCTTTGTCTCAACTTTCCTTTTCACTTGGAATTCTCTTGAAACTTGAATTCTTTCTTGCTTAATCTCCCAATGAGTTCTTTGATGTTTTAACTTCCTAAAAATCATACAAGGATATAATCATCAATCTCAAGCCATCAACTATGCAAGATGCTACAAAAACTTAATATTCCCATTATTGCTCTTTCAAGAACCTTACAACTTTGAAACTTGTTCTTATGTTTTCAAACTCTTGCCAAAACTTTTCCTCACTTTTACCCTACTCAATTTTCCATTCTAAAGCCTTGGGAAGCATCAAAATCATAAAATTCATACTCCTTCCTGATTTGCCTTTGAAGAACTCGAGTTATTTTGGTCATAAACTCAAGTGTCGAACAACTTCTTTGTGAACTTGAGTATCGATCAAAGTGTTCAAAATTCTCTTCACAGAACTTGAAGATAAAACTGTAGCACCTCCAATTTCCCCCTCAATGCTCATATTAGATCACTCTTGAACCACTCTAGGGCCTTAGATATCAAAAGTTTGACCAAAATAGTGAACTAGAAATTTTCAAAACGGAAAAAAAAACTTTGTTACTATTCACTTGTTACTTTTCCAGATTTATGGCCCAATTTTGAAAAATCATAATTAATTCTAGAAAAATTGAAATTATGTGGTTCCAATTTTTAAATTTAGCTTATTGAGTGATCTATACGGGAAAATACTCGTTGTCCCAAAAATTTTCCCATTTGTATCAATTTATTCCGAAAACAAGCGCTGTTCAAATGGTCACTTCCAATGTTTTGCAATTTTTCCCTTAAAATTTGGAAAATCATAAATATTTATCTACACATCCAAATTCAGCAAACTTTGGCTCATTTTAAAGCTTAGGATTCTTTCTATTTAACTGAAAAATTTAGTGGCATTTGGACCTCATTTGCTATTTTTCATTATCAGTTAAAAAATAGGCAGTTTCAAGGGTATTTGGAACCCTTATTTCTGAAACCTTTCTAAAAATTTGGTAAGGCTCTTTTACCATTTTAAAACTACTCTTCAACATGCCTAACTTGTTTAACTCACGTGCTCATGATCATGTATGTATGTAAATATAATTACCCATTTATCACGCAGGAGTTAAACACTTCATGTATGTATGTATTTTTCTTAAACATAAGTTCCAATCATTTTACATAACTCCATAAACAAAAGCATATCATTATGCCACCTTCAATAATTATTCCACTTTCTCCTTACCCTTGCTTGAGCTTGCACCTAGAATGGTTAGTTGGGGGATAATGAGATTTTGGAAAATCCCAATAGCAAAACTAACTAACAAACTTGTGAATGTACATGACATGCTTTAATCATATGTGTAAGATCAAAATACATGTGACATGTTCAACTACATAATATCATGCATTGAGCCTTAGCAATCAAAGTCAAATAACATACACATAACATTTAGTTCATTCATCATAAAATCATGCACCATTCACAAACAAGTTCATAAAAACAATAGTTCAAAGTTAGTAGTTTCACTACCTTTTTCCTTTAGCTCTCCTTAACATTTAAAGCTCTTTTGATAACTTGCCCAACAAGTTCTTTGATGTTTTAACTTCCTAAAAATCATACAAGAATATAACCATCAAGCTCAAGCCATCAACAATGCAAGAGAACTACAAAAACGCAATATTCCCTTAATTGCTCTTTTAAGAATCCTTAGAACATTTAAACTTGTTCTTTTGACTTCCAATGCTTCCCAAATCCTTTTTTTACTTTTACCCTACATAAAAATTCATTCTAATGCCATTGGAAACATTAGAATAATCAAAATATCAATCCCTCTATTTCTTTTGATTTTTCAAAAATCTGCACAAAAGAGGGAAGTTTGGATTTTTCAACTTTTCTTTTCATATACATGTATATTCTTAATTTCCAACTCCTTTTCAAGTATTATACACTCAAATACATCTTTCCCTCTCAAGTTTCCAAATAGACAGCACTTCCCCATACACTTAGGGTTTCAAAAAATTTCCACAACAACCAACAACATATATCAAACTTCTCTTTACTATTCAAGTAAGAAGTTGCATGTAACACACCTTAACTAACCACTTTAACTTTATTTTATTTCATTATGGAACCGTTCTTGGGCCTTGAATAGCTTAAAAAGTTAAAAGAAATCAAATCTGAAAATTTGATTTTTTTTAAAAGTTACTGTTCACTGAATTTTGGCCCAACTTTGAAAATTCATAACCGATTATAGAAACATCGAAATTGAGTGGTTCCAATTTCTATTTGAAGCTTTCAAGAACCTCTACAGGGGAAAAAATACTCATTATGTCAGAAATTTGCCCATTTGAATCAGTTTATTACACAAAGTTGCACTGTTCATTTGGTAATTTTCCATTTCCCTAGGCTTTTCTGTGATTTTTTGACAACTTTGGTACATTATAACTATTCGTACAAAACTCCAATTCCAGTCTTCTTTCACTTGTTTTAAAGCTTGCAACATGAAATATTTTTCTGAAAAATTTCAACTCATTTGGAGTTCGTTTGCAATATTTCACATCAGCCCAAAGTTGAGGTTTTGACCGACCTTACTATTCCTTCAATACATTCTTACGACTTTCCATTTCCCTCCTTTAAGCATACTTGTTTACTTTCTTCCTTTGTTCATATTTAAACATGCCTTAGGCTATATTTATAGCATGTTATCGGTCTTCTTAGGTTACCACATAAATAGAGGTTTAGTTAGTAATATATCATATAAACTTGAAGCTAAAACATTATTAAAATACATAACCAAAACGACGGAGGTTGCAACAATTTTGGTGGCTTCCGTTACTCTGTCTTCACTCTCCGACAGATAAGACATCCTTCACATAAACAATGATATCTCCTGTTTATCCCCAGCCACCAACAGTTATCTCATTTCAAGGTACCTCCTTATTATTTCTTGATGGATAGTGTACCTACTCTTGTAAGTCTCATCTGACCATTACTACCTTAGAGTGGGCTTTGGAGGGATATAATATTTGCTTCTAAACTCTATTATTCCCTTAGGAATCTTATAAAAATTCATTATTTCCCTAAGGCTCAACTGAGTCTCAACAGACTGAATCAAGTGATTACCTTCTTAAGTCTTATTGGCCTCCCCCAGTTATACAATTTATAATCGAGTGTGCCAAACTCTTCAGGTCTCACATACAATTTTCCTATTCACCTCCTGTCTGAAATATCATCAAGCAGTCCTTACTCCCATATGAGAATCATAATCATTTGCCCCATTTTTTTGGCTTAGCACATCACTGGGGTGTCAATTCTAACATACATAATGTAATAGTCATAGCCGTTGAGCAATTTCCCCGATCGCCTCACAGGTCGATGATTGCTCCACATAAATAGTGCACCCGATCATTAGAGTAAAACAATCATTGCTAGTTCCATATCAAATGTGAGAAAAATTTTCATCATGATGTTTTAATTGACGCGAAGCATAGGTAATCTTCCTCTATTATAACAATACAATTTTCAATCCATGCCCACTGGCATCACCGTAGACCACACATATCTACTTTGGATCTAGAAACGCACCTCCCAATTTATGCCTATCGGCATACTGTAGACCACACATGTCTACTTCAGATTTGGGATTATCAACATTTGGGTTTAGGTACACCGATCTCCTCAGCAATTATCAATTAATGCGAAACACAGCAACCTTCCCCATCAGTATTAGGGTCTAGGTAAATCGATCTCCTCGTCAATTTTTCAATTGATGCGAAACACAGTAACCTTTCCCATTAATGTTAGGGTCTAGATAGGCCTGCCTCATTATCAATTTACAGAAACTGGATTTAATTGATGTGAGACACAGCGACCTTCCCAATGTCAGGGTATAGGTAAGCCTGCCTCCCCATCAATTTCCAAATATCGGCATCATATTTTCCATCCTATGTAACCATTCAATCATTTCCAATGAGGCTAGCTAGCGGAAAAAAATCCAAGAAAAATTTATATAAATTGTTCACAAATGCCCGGTATTCTTCTCTAGCAGCTCTTAAATTTGCTGCTTTAGCTTCGTCATACCACCTGAAGCAATTCAATGCAGAGTCTCCAAAATTTCAACTGTCCCTGGTATTAAATTAAAGACAAACTCTACCTCTCACTAGAGGTAATCCATCGATTTCCTCGAATAACAAGTCCGGGAACTCCCTAACTACCGGAATATCTAGAAGGGATCCTTTCATTTCATATCAAACCCTTCCATTCATATTTAAGTTATTAAGCTCCCATTTTGAAGCTTTTCAGCATTCGTTGCCTCCACATAATATCTCATACTTAGCTGGCCTGATTACTCTTTATTCAGGACTCATAATTCTATACTTCGCTTACTTCCTTTTTATTACCTTTGGAACTTCTTACTATTTATCATCCTCCTCAATTCTCTTACCATACTATTTGGCTTTCAAACATTAATTTTTATTCATCAACCCATTTATTATCTTACTGTTCATACACATTTTCAAAGCAACTTAGTTAAGGTTAGAAGGTTTTGCTACCTTGTCTCTTTAACTTTTCTTGAAATTTAAAGCTCTCTTGATGAATGTTCCCAACAAGTTCTTTGATGTTTTGTCTTCCTAAACATCATACAAAAATATAAGTATCATTCTCAAGCCATCATCAAGATAAGAGAACCATAAAAATGCACTATAACTTCCCTTACTCTTTTATAAGCCTTATAACACTTTAAATTGTCTTGATGTTTTCTAATGCTTCCCAAAACTTGGGCTCACTTTTACTGTACACAAAATCTCGTTTTAAAGTCATTGGAAGCATGAAAATCATTAAAAACACACTCCTTTCTACACTTTCCAGATTTGCACAAAAATTGCCAAATTTTGGAAAAATGCTTCTTTTCAACTTTTCTTGATATTTAACCTCATTTCCTTGTTTCCAAACTCATCTTCATGTGATTTTAACTCTCCTACATTAAGTGGAAAATTGGAAAGCACCTCCCCTAAATGTTCATGATTCCCAAAATTTACAAAATTCAAAAACAAACTCAATCCACCACAATATATACATCAACATGCTCCTCACAACTTAAGGAGACTTTTACAACCAATTAATGGCTCTAAATCCCTCTCTTTCTCACTTTAGCTCTCAAGAACCCTAAGTATGATACTTGAGAAGAGAGACCAAATCAAAATTCCAATCCAAGAAAGTTGTAGAGGAGATCACAAGGAAGAGATTGATGTATAACTTAAGGTGTTTCCATCTCTTACCTTTGTTTTTGGAAGCTTGTTCTTCTCTTCCATGGAGGAAAATGGAGTGCTCTTCTTTCCCTTTTTGCTACTGGAACGGTCAGCCAAATGGTGGTGGAAGAGGAGGAAAAATGGTTTATAAAAACTCAACATAATGAATGGATGGTGGTTCGCACTAAGCCACAAATTATAAACTTAGGTCGCTGAATAGCATTGAAAATGGATCAAGAATATTAATTTTGATTTCAAGGGTTGTATATTGACAACCCCAGGGTCGTTCTCTCTGGAAGCGAGAAGGTGTACAGCTAATTCTTAGCTTGGGTCTGTGCTTGTGATGCTAATGCAATTAGGTTTGATTCAAATTATCCTATGTATCTAAACTAATTACAAAATAAAATTTTTTTTGGTATTTTCTTTATCGAATTGGAAAACAAGGCAGCTATGATAAAGAGAAACAGGTATACGATGATGAGCACCTCTTGAAAACAAAGTGTTCCATCATAGTTCTAAAAGGATGAGGGAAAGTATCAGCTTTCTCACTAAGTTTTTGAAATCAAAAACCCCAACAATTAGCATGGGTCCAGAGCGTCAATAGATGATATCCTTCGAAATCCCCACATGACTTGGTGGGTCCGAAACAACATGAAATGAACTCCATCCCATGAAATCCCTTAAGACCACTTAGTGTGTGTATGGAAATCGTAGAGTGATAAAATCAACTCCAATTATTGACTCTGAAACCAAGCATAACTAGGATGATAGAAGAGAGCAACAAGATTTCATCGAATAAACAAAATGAACTCCATTCTGCTTTGCCAATCACAAAACAACTCAATACACAATAATCCAAGTTTGGCTCAACCGAGACCAAGCATTTACACACAAATTACAAAGTCCAACTCCGGCTATAGTGTAAACATAGATTGAAAGTAATATATAGTGTAACCATAGATTGAAAGTAAATACTCCCCTTTTGGCACTTTGAACTCCGGCTCACTTCATCTTCAATAGGGTAGAGATGTTCAGCTCCTCATAGGTGATGGGAATGAGCTTTGAACGGATGATGGGAGCATGATAGATGGATGGATGATGAAGTGGTGTGAAATGGTGTTAGTGTGTGAATAGGGTAAATAGAGAATGGGGTTTCTCTCCTCCTTTGCTCTCTCAATGCTCTTAGCCTCCTTCCTCCTCCTCCTCTTCGAAAATACCCTAATTCAGCATAATAAACTGTCCTGGTCGGATCCATCAAGCTAGGTCGGGTTATTTTCCTTCTGAGTTAAAATTTCAGCTACTGTGCGATATTCACCGCTGCGAACCTCACCCGAGAGTTCTTGTATGGCTACTTGAACTTTGGACGCGGTGAATATTGAATTGCGCTGCGGTGAACTTCTCCAGAGCTGCTTCCCTTGCCCCTTTGTAAGGGGTTCCTGAAATAAAATAGCAAATATGGGTAGTATCATTTGCTCATGATGCAATTTAGGCACAATAAATCATTATTCATGGCATATGTAACCAAAATCATACTAATCCAAATCAATAACTCCTAATCTCAACTTAAGCACAAAAAGGTCATGTATGGGCTAAAATTGACTCTAAGACTCTGAAAACTCAAGTAGAAAACTAATACAAATAAAGCTCAATCAGATGGCTAGGATAGAAACTTACTAAGTTTAGATCTAAGGGCTTAAAATGATGCCACACAAAAGACAATTGCTAAGCTCTTATTGGCTCCTTAAAAGTGGCAATTATGGCTGTAACTAGATGGTAAAAATCTGGTTTGATTAACCAAATTAGACCCCATTCGGTTACTTTTACCGATTATACTTTTTACTCGTAAACATAACTTTATTCCGGTAAATCTTTTTCTACTTTTTTGGAGATATTTTCTCTCTCATTAAATCTCATATTTTCCTCTTGAATATGACAAAATTATCCCCAAATTACCCCTTGATTTCCTCAAATTTTACAAGATCATTTTATCCTATCCAAAATCTCTGAAAACGTGCAATCGTAGCTGTAACTAAATGGTAAAAATCTGGTTTGATTAACCAAATTAGACCCCATTCGGTTACTTTTACCGATTATACTTTTTACTCGTAAACATAACTTTATTCCGGTAAATCTTTTTCTACTTTTTTGGAGATATTTTCTCTCTCATTAAATCTCATATTTTCCTCTTGAATATGACAAAATTATCCCCAAATTACCCCTTGATTTCCTCAAATTTTACAAGATCATTTTATCCTATCCAAAATCTCTGAAAACGTGCAATCGTAGCTGTAACTAAATGGTAAAAATCTGGTTTGATTAACCAAATTAGACCCCATTCGGTTACTTTTACCGATTATACTTTTTACTCGTAAACATAACTTTATTCCGGTAAATCTTTTTCTACTTTTCTGGAGATATTTTCTCTCTCATTAAATCTCATATTTTCCTCTTGAATATGACAAAATTATCCCCAAATTATCCCTTGATTTCCTCAAATTTTACAAGATTATTTTATCCTGTCCAAAATCCCTGAAAACGTGCAATCGGAGGGCAAAATACTTTTAGGGCTTTAAAAATTTCTCCATTTTTCACTGATACTCTAGCCCTTTTTCTTTTCCCCAAAATGCCCTCTAGATTGTCTAAAATTAATTTATGAAATAAATTATATTTCAGAGATTTTTGGGTCTTTTTTCCCTTTAATTGGGAAAATCGCCTTGATCGTATATTGAGCAATAATTTTATTAAATACTATAAAATTCACTGAATTTTTCTATGCCCTGAACTCACCTGATTAAGGTCTCTTGATACTTAAATAATTATTTTCGGCCATTAAATCTTCAAAATTCTATAAATAAAATTCTAGGCCGATTTTCAGCAATCCATCGAATCTGTGTCAATCAGTGAGTTCTGCTCTATCTTTTGGACCTATGTGAATTTTTCCGATATTTTGGTCAATAGTTGACTTTTTGACTTTGAATTTGACTTTTCAAATGACCAAAATGCCCTTACACTTTCTCTTAATGACTAAAATGCCCTTACATTGTCTAACTTTTCACAATTCCCATTTTTGTCCTTGACTTTGTCGCCCTTGATCTTTTGTGTACTTCCCAGTAGGTCACAGATCTTGAGATTGCTCCAGGGTGAGCACGCTTAACTTTAAAGTTTCTACTGATTTCCATCGACCAGGCCAAATCTGATTCTGCGACTTCCGGCCCAACAACATCAACTTTTTCTGTACTTTCTATCCATAGGCTCTAACTTGACTTTTGACTACATGTTTGGCCCTCTTTATGCAATGACCATATTACCCTTGGTCTTTATACTTAATGACATTTATGTCCCTGGCTTACCTTCTTAGTAATTTCTGGTATCAGAGCAGGTCTCTTGTTTAAAGGACTTAACCGTCTCAAGAGTGATCCATGGCTGAAATTGGGTTGTATGTGTTTTCGGATGATTTTGATTAATACTATTTTATAGTTTTGAAAAGATATTGTTTTTCCATTTTTGAAAGCCGGAACGATAAATTTTATAAAAGGATTTAATTATTATTTGTAGAATGGTTTCAAAAATGGTTTCATCCAAAACAGAGAATGGATTGGACAAAAGAAAAGAAGTTGATTTCCTTCAGTTTTTGAGCAATGAAACTTTAGCTGCATGGTTTTTAGTTTCATCCAGACATTTGAGATACTCTTTATCATATATATGCTTCTAACAAATGTCTTGAAGTTGCATGTGCTGACAGTTTATAATGCTATATACATCAATTGTTGATGATCAAACTGGAAGTTGTAAGCATAGAAGAATTAGTTACAAAACGCTTCCATTAGTCAGTCAGTACAAGAGAATCAGAAGAGACTGGATTACAAAGAAGCCTTACGATTGAAGATCACTCTCAAAAGCTCAAGATGCACCTACATTAAAATGTTCTAATTCTTCTCGTTCCTGTTTTGAAAATGTTTTTTCCTTCAAAAGCTTGCATAAAATTGTTTTGAACTAATGTTTTTTGCATCTGATTATTGAAAGAAAAAAATTTTTGAACTATACTCTGAAAAATTGTTTTCGAAGAATTTTCCTACTGATCATTTGAGATTGCATCCACTATACCAACATGATTCTTTCAAAAACAAATATGCTTTGTTTTAAACATCAGAGCAATCAGATTTCTATATAATATTTGTGACCAAAAGTGATTTTTTGGAAAACATATTTTTGCTCTAGTGCCAACAATATACGTGATTCTCTTTATATCTCTAACAAGTATGTTCAAGTGGAAATTGCTGATAGTTCATTCGAGTCTTTAAGTTGCATATCCTCAGATGATGAACAATTGGAAGTTGAGAATGATGAAGAATTTACTAAACGCTTCCATAACACAAAATAGAGTATATGAGTAAGAGAATTCACAGGAAAAGCTATTCTTGACAAAGATGATGAATCATGCTCTGGAGCTCCAAATTCACTTTTGGTAAACAATTTTCATTCTTCTGATGCATATAGCAAAACAGATTTTATAAGCTTGCATATACTTGTTTTTTTTAATCTATAGCAAAGTGTTTTAAGTCTGGAAAAACTTTTGGGAAAGAATATTCATGTGGGCATGCTTTTGACAAACTCAGTACTTACAAATCTGTTCATTATAAGTTTCGTTCTTTCATTTGTAACTATTGTGGTAAATCCCATCATATTTCTCACCCTTGCTATTTTGAAAATTTCTATTATGAGAAATAAATATTTTTTGGGCTCGTAAGATTCAATGCTAACATTTAAGGACCCAGTTATATGTGGGTACCAAAACGTCCATCTAGTCTTTTAGTCATGCAGATAAATTCATGGACATAAAGGTATTGAGAAGATAAAGAATCAAAAGGCTTCTCATGTATGACAAAGGAGAGTCACAGAACCTATAAAGATCATCATTGCTTAATCATAAGAAGCAACGAAGACAGTAAAGATGCAGTGAGAAAAGCTAATCCTCCAAGAGGAAGCTGGACAAGAGAAGAATGGATTTTTGCATCTCAAGCCAGCACTAAAAAAAAAAATTGGAAAATACGGTGATATCAAATCTTTATCCCTTGCTATGCTTATTATTTAATCACTAGCAATCAAATCTTGGTTTTTAACATATTTTAGATTGCTACATGAACTGAGACATAATTTATGCATAGGCATATCTTTTCATGTTCTATGTTTTTGAAATGCATAACCAAAAGATTTAAATTCATACTGATTTTACAAAAGTGCATATGCATGTTTTGATAAGCATTTATTCTTTACTAACATGGTTTTTCGAAAATCGAAAAGTTGAATTGTTTGTGAAAACCAGAAATGCTTCAAAAGAGTCTTTAACAGTGACAATAATTTCCAAGAATACTTTGCGTGAAAAGCTTCATGTCTAATATCTTTATCTGAGAGCTATTCAAATAATTAGAATGAGTGCTTTCACGATAGTCATTTAGACCCATGAATCTATGTCTTATTATTTATAGTTTCTTGTACTCAATTTGCTACTTGAATTATTTCAAAATCAAATACGATGAGTCAAGATATTTTTTTGGGTCAAAGGCAAAGTCATTATTATGACTTATTTTTCTTGAAAAAACCTTTAACATGTCATCGTAATTGTGCTCTAAAGCTGAAGCATTCTGATATTTGAAATTTGTTAAATTTTGTTTTTAACACAAGCATAATATATTTTTCATTCTTCAAAATGAGATTTCATACTTTCATAATCATGAGTTTCAAGCACATCATTTTTTTAAAAAGAATTCAATGCATGAAAAGCTTCATGGGATTTCAATGTTCAATAGTTTTTTTGGTTTATCTTTGTGCATGAAAATAGAAATGATTTTCTATGCATAATTCATGATCCATTGTGCTTCAATTCTTTGAAATGAAATTGATAGAGCATGACAATTTTATTGTGATTCCTACAATCTAATCATGAATGGATCCAAGTGAAATTGGATACCAACTAAAGAAAACAATTGATATGATTTTGTAGGATGAGAAAAAAAAACTTCTCAAGGCTATAACTACATGAAAATAAGACTATACCTTGTTGAAGCTAAAGGTTAAAGCTAGACTTTTGGTGCTGGAAGTACAAAGGAGGGAAACCAACATTGATCAACCAAAATCAAGCAAGTCACAACAAGTAAAAGCATATGTGGTAACATATAATATCTACCCGAGCTTGTATTTCAAATTATGAATTCATTTGGGTAATGAATATATGATGCATTCCAATAGCAATCTACTTCTTATGTTTTTGAAAATATATTTCAGATTGCTAATTGATTCACAAGTGAAAATTGTGCATAATCATTTTTACTTGTTTAAATTTTCAAATGCACAATTCAAATTCATGTTTTGACACTGCATACACATGTTTCAAACGTTGTTTTAAATCAAATATTAGTTTTCAAACTTGGAAGTCAACACATTTTATGTATGTCAGAAATGCTTCAATTCGATTGAATTTTTCCCTGTGACTCACAATGTATATTCTAAGAAAAGAATTCAATGCATTTGAGCCTTATGTGATTTATGTGAACTCAAGTCATTTGGAAAATGAGTCTGTACCTTAAATATTTGAATATACTTGTACTCTACTTATTACTCATAAATTGATTATCTTTTCTAAGTAATGTGAGTATTTCACTCAAGACCTTGACTTGAACAATCCTGATGCCAGTATCATTAGCAAAGTCATCATGCTTACATTTATTAGGTCGTTTTGACCAATATATTAACTATATGACTTTTGTTCCTGGGAAAATTCTCCATTATATGAATGTCATCAATGTTTAACATGATATCTTCATGAGTTTTTAAAGTGAAGCATTGCTAGTACACTTCCTGATTGGTGACTTCCATTTTTTTTAGCATAAATTCACATTTTTGGAAAATAAGTTTCAAATTCTTTCAAAACCTCAACTTTGACTATCTATTATGATTTGAAACAACATATGAGATTTTGAAAAATATGATATGATCACTCTTGGAAAATAAATTAATTTATAAATATTGATCATGTTCATTCCTTCTTATCTGATTCACTTGCATAGGTTCATTAGCTTGATCAAACTTGCTTTTCAATTGCTTCTTATGCTCCCTAAAATTGCTTTCATCATACAGAGCATAAGTTCTTTTGAAAGTTGGTTGCAAATAAGTTATTTTGACCTATCTTTGAGCATTGCATTAAAAATCATCAATGGCACATTTCCTAATTAAAACTATTTTACAAATTGCCATTGAATTTTGCAAAACATCATTTTTGATATCATCTAATCGTTACCCATTATGAATCAATGATTTGAATTCAGCTATTTGGGGTGAATGCCTTATGATCTTTGCTCCTTGTTCAAATATCATATGATTTGATTATATAAGATCATAAGAGATGTTATGCTTAACCTCGTAAGATATCAGAATTTAAGTTGTTGCAGGGTGCTCTGAATTATCAGATGGAACAGGGGGAAACCATTCAAGTGATGCTCTTAAAACTGCTCACGTTATTGAATTCTCTTTGCACTTGAATGACATTTTTCTTTACCTCCAATATTTTTGAATGAAATACTTTGATCAAATACCATTCATTTATTTCTTCTGGTGTTGAACACTTATTTTCTCTCAAGTGATCTCCTGGTCTTCAAAATGATCATCAAAAG
>JANTPZ010139978.1:0-21368 GCA_025593235.1 Vachellia pachyceras | reverse complement strand
CTCAAGGGTAAGAAGAAAGTGGTTGATTCATGAAGCAAAGTTCAATGTGCATGTTGTGGATTTTATTATGAAATTATGTTATTATGTTTGAGGTTTGTAATGTAATGAAACTTGTTGATGTATCCTGGACTTATGATAATTAGTGAATGCTTTAAGAGTACCTAATTGCATATGTTATTATGATTAAGAAAAGTTTAGAAATCATTAAGTTGAAGTATGAAGTTAAGAAGTTGAAAATTTGGCCAAGTGACAAGTTGACTAAACCTTCAATTTTGGCGTAACATGAAAAAGAGTAAATGGATTCTAAATGTTCTGAAATTTTATGGAAAATAGTTCATATTGCAAGGTTTCTAATGAGCCAAAGATCTCTGGAATTGGAATTTTGTACAGAAAGTTATGACTATCCAAAGTTGACGAAAAATCACAGAAAATTCTGGGAAAATGAAAAATTACCATTTGAACAGTACATTTTCACGAAAGAATTTGTACCAATTGGACTAGTTAATGTTCAAATAAGTATTTTTTCCTCATAAAGGAATTTGTAAGCTTCAAATAGAAGTTGGAACCACTCAATTTCAATTTTTCTAGAATTGGTTATGAATTTTCAAAGTTGGCCCGAAAAACTGTGAATGGTAACTTTCTTAAAAATGAAAGTTTTCAAGTTAGTCCCTTTTAACAATTTGAGTTACTTGAGGCCATAATTTGGTTCCAACTCATCATAATGGAAGCTAAGAGGGTCAAGTAGGAGGTGTTACACCTACTCCTCCTTAGTCCCCTCAGCTACTCCGCCTTCTCCAGATGGTCCGACTCCTAATGATCATGCATCGCTAATGTCATCCTCCTCTGGAGGCAGCTCAAAATGCAAGCTCTACTCAATCAAGGCGTCTATCCTCCTGCGATACCTCTGCTACCTCTCAAAGTGCTGAAGCATCGAGACTCTGAACTGCTGGAAATCAGCAACCAGACTCACAAGTGTAACAGGGGCTGGTGATACTGGATGAATGGCTGGTTCCTACGGTACTGGAGCCTCCTGCTCCTCAGCTAGCAGATTGTCTATATCAATGAAAGGGTCAGGCTGGGGTGGGGGAGCTTAACAGATCCTCTCATAAATAAAAACAGGGATAGGGGCAGACGGATGATCCTCAGGGTGTTCTGGGATCTCTAACTTAGTGAACATGTTAGAAATGAGATGTGGGAAAATGATGGCCTTCGTGGTTTTGAAATTGAGGATGACCTCACGAAGGCTAGAATAAATGAGAGTGCACACATCAAAACTGATCCCCTGTATCAACATATAAATGCAGAGGGCTTGGTTCTTTGTGAGGTTAGCTATGTGATTGGTCGGTAGGATGTTGCTACAAACTAGGTGGATATAGGGTTCCGCTTCAGGACGACATTCAAATCTGTGAATGTACATCTCAGACCAACGAGGAGTATGCCAACCGTTCCCAGGTAGACATAGAGTCTCGGCAATAGCGTCCTCAGGGAAATCACTCATGAGCCGAATGTAATCATCACGTTCAGGAATGGGTATACCGAAATGAATTATGATGGTATGGCGGCTAATAGCGTGCTGAAGTATAGTTCCTCGACATTCAATGAAAATAGCTGACTCATGATGGCATATGGCATAAAAGTGGTGGATGAATGTGAGGTTCCCCTGGGTACGCTCACGGATAAGGCTAGTGATGCTAGACTCAGCCAACTTGCAGATAAAAGGGTGCTTGGCAGGAGTTAAAGGAAAAGAGCGTTCCTTAACCAAAGGACGCTTTACAGTAAGTGTAACACACCTTATTAACCCTCTTAACTTCCATTTATATTGATTTGGAACCAAAATAAAGCCTCAAATAGCTTACAAGGTCCAAAAGAATCAAAATAAAAATTTCAAGTTTTCAAAGTAATTCACAGCTTTTTGGACCAACTTTGAAAATTCATAACTAATTCTAGAAAAATCGAAATTAAGTGGTTTCAATTTCTATTTGAATCTTATAAGTTCCTATATAAGGGAAAATGGGTCCTTAGCTTGCCCAATTGATACAGTTTATTGCGCAAAGATGTACTGTTCAATTGGTAATTTTTCCAGGTTGTTTCTTGATTTTTCTTCAAACTTTGGAATGCCATAACTTTTTATACAAAACTCCAAATCCAGTGTTCTTTATCTTGTTTTAAAGCTTGCAATGTGAACTATTTTTCTGGAAAATTTCAACACATTTATAGTCCATTTGCTCTATTTAATGATAGGTCAAAGTATGGGGTTTGACCAACTTCACATTTACCTATTAGTCAAACTTACCATTTTCTAACTTCATAATTTGACATGTTAACTTCTAGGCCTCTTTTTGTTCATGATCAACCATGCAATTGGGGATTCTTAAAGCATACACTGCCTACTTCATAGCAACCAAACATGCATGAGTTTAAGTTACATATTACATAACAAGTCTTAACCAAAATAGCATTAGGTTTACAACACCAATACACAATCATAAACATATACAAATCTTGCTTCAAGCATCATGCACTTTCTCCTTACTCTTTGATGAGCTTCCACCTAAAAATGGTTAGTGGGGGAGAATGAGATTTTTGAAAATCCCGATAGCAAGACTATCCAACATACTTCATAAAATGCATGACAACTTTTCATATAAATGTGGAATATTAAAAGTGCAACATGAAACACATAAATGAATATGGCCATAGCATGAACGTGCACACATCCACACTTTCATCGCCATAAATTTAAAATCAAGTCATGCATCATTCAAAAGAATTTTCATAATAACTTAGATTAGAGTTAGATGGTCTTGCTACCTTTAGCTCTTAATTCTCCCTTAACTTGGATGCTCTCTTGATCACTTTGGAAATACTTCCTTTCACCAAAATTTTGCATACACAATTGACAACATTATGGCCATTAAACACAAGCCAATTCCAAGGAAAAGATCAATGTAAATCTCCCTTAATTATCCCCTTGAACTTTATAAGCCTTAAGACTTTAAACTTGGGTTTAATGTTTTCTAATGCTTCCCTAAACTTGTGGTCACTTTTACCCTACACAAAAACTCATTTTAAGCCCATTGGAAGTATCAAAATCATCAAAACAACATTCCTTCCGCAATTTCCAGAATTGGCTGAAACTACCATCAACATGATTTTTTCCATCTTGTAACACTTATACTAACATATTCTTGATCTTAAACTCATATTCATGGATGGCATAGCTTAATTTTAACTCTCCCATATCAGGTAAAAATTTGGGCAGCATCTCCCCTTAAATGTTCATCATCCCAAATTTTACAAAATTAAAAAACAAGATCCAATAACATCAAGATATATACCAAATCACTCCTTACAACACAATGAGGCTTTTGCAACCAGCTAAAAGCTCTAAATCCATCTCTTTATCACTTTTGCTCTCAAAAACCCTAAGTATCAAACTTGAGAAAGAGAGACCAACTTAAAATTCCAATCCATGGAAGTTGTAGAAGAGCTCACAAGGAAAAGAATCATGTATAGTTTCAAGTGCTTCCATCTCTTAACTTTGATTTTTCTCAAGCTTTTATCCTCCTTCTCCAAGAGAAAATTGCATCTTCTCTCTTCTCTTTTGCAGCTTGAATGAGTCAGCCAAATGGGGTGCAAATGGAGGGAAGAAGACTTTTTATAAAATGTTCCATAAAAGATGAAGGGCTAAAATGAATCCTTGCTAATTAAGTTTAATTTAAGGGTGAAGATTTAGCTACATATAACCCACATGATTGTCTCTTATTGGCTCATTAAAAGTGGCCATGATTGTTGTAACTAAGGGGTTAAAAATCTGGTTTGGCTAACCAAACTGGATCCCTTTCGGTTACTTTTACCGATTACACTTTTTACTGGTAAACATAATTTTATTCCGGTAAATCTTTTTCTACTTTTCTGGAGATATTTCCTACCTCATTTAATATCCATCTTCTCCTCTTGAATATAGTAAATTTATTATCCCAAAAATACCCCTTGATCTCATCAAAAATTTACAGGGTTATTTTATCTTGTCCAAAACCCCCGAAAATGTAATATCCACCCTTTTTCCGTAAACTAATATAAAGGCTAAATCGTTAGTTAGAAGATAAGACAAGGCCCAGAAATAAAAGTACAAAAAGAAAAGATGTCGGTGGACCAAAAAGACCCTGATCAATTTATTCCAAAGGCTTTGAGATTTCTGAGAATGTAAGCCAGGGACATAAATGTTACTAAGTATAAAGACCAAGGGCAGTATGGTCATTGTATAAAAAGGGCTTAAACCAGCAGTCAAAAGTCAAGTTAGAGGCCACGGATAGAAAGTACGGAAAAAGTTGATGTTGTTGGGTCGGAAGTCGCAGAATTAGATTTAGCCTGGTGGATGAAAGCCGGTAGGAATAGTAAAGTTAAGCATGCTTGTCCCGGGAGCAATTCAAGGATGGGTGACCTCCTGGGAAGTTGTCCCAGGAATTAGAAACCAAAAGATCAAGGGAGATAAAGTTAAGGGCAAAATGAGAATTTATGAAAAGATAGACTATAAAAGGGTATTTTGGTCATTAAAAGAAAGTGTAAAGGCATTTTGGTCATTTGACAAAGTCAAAGTCAAAGTCAAAAAGTTAAATAGTTGACCAAAAATAAAAAAATTAACAGATGGCCAAAAGATAGAGCAAAACTTACTGATTACCAGAGATTCAACTGATTGTTGAAATTCGGTCTGGATGAGGAATTATGGAATTTTAAAGATTTGATGACAGAAAATATTTATTTAAGGTATCAGGAGTAATCTAAGACAAAAAACCAATGTCTAGAAAAGTTCAGTGAATTTTATAGTATTTACAAAATTATTGCCCAAAGTACGATTAAGGCGATTTTTCTGGAAATGAGGAAAAATGCCGAAAAAACCCCAAAAATATAATTTATTGCAAAAATTAATTTGGAAAAATTTAGAAGCTATTTTGGGGAAATATGAAGGGCTAGAATATCAATGAAAAAATATAGAAAATTATAAGGCCCTAAAAGTGATTTATCCTAAGGTTTCGTGTTTTCAGGAGTTTTAAACAGGATAAAGTAAACCTGTTAATTTTGATTTGATTAAGGGACAATTTGAGGATGAAGATTGTAATATATTCAAGAGGGAATTATGGAGATTAAATGACGAAGGAAACATCTCCAGAAAAGTAAAAAAAGATTTACCGGAATAAAGTTATATTTACCTGTAAAATGTGTAATCGGTAGAAGTAACTGAATGGAATTCAGTTTGGTTATGTAATCAAACCATAACCATATTTTTCCCTCTCCATGTGCAGCAATCATAACACTTTTTATGAGCAAATAAGAGCCAAGTACATGTCACATATGTGGTTAAATATGGACCCTTGGATTTTACTTAGTAATTAAGGTTAAATCCTAGCCTTCCATCTTTTATGAGACATTTCTATAAAAAGCTATTTCCCTCCATTTCCTCTCATTTTGGGCAACTTTCATGGCTGCCAAAGAGAAGAGAGAAGATGCCATTTTGCTCATGGAGAAGGAGGAAGAATTTGAAGAAAAACTAAGATAAGAGAGCTTGCCAACCAAACCTATACATCAATCTCTTCCTCTCAACTTCCTCTACCTTTCTATCGGTTTAGATTTTTGATTTTGGCTTTATTTTGGTGGCTGGAAAGTTAGGGTTCATGAGAGGAAAAATGAGAAAGAGAGGGATTTAGAGGAAATAAATGGTTGCAAAACACTCCTTGCATGTTAAGGATAAGATTGATGTATATATTGCTTGAGTTTGATGTTTGTATGAAATTTTGGAATCTCAAACCCTTAGGGGTTATGCTGCCAAAATTTTTATGGAATGAGGGAGAGTTGAATTTAAGTCATCTTATCTATGGAAATGAGTTTAGAAACAAGAAAATGAAGATGGATACGATGGAAATTTGAAAAGAATCACTTTCCTTCCACTTGTGAATTTTCATTCAAATCTGAAAAGTGGCTGAAGATGAATTCTTTTGATGATTTTGATGCTTCCAATGAGTCCAAAATGAGTTTTTGTGTAGGGTAAAAGTGGTCACAATTTTGTGGAAGCATTGGAAAACATTAAAGACAAGTTTGATGTCTTAAGGCTTATGTAATTCAAGAGATAGTTTAAGAGAGGTTTACAATGATTTTTGTCTTAGTAATGGCATATGTTTAATGGCCATGATGTTGTGTATTATGTATTCAAGGGTTTGATGCAAGGAATTAAATTCCCATGTGATCAAGAAAGCATCAAAGTTAAGGGGAAATTAAAGACACAAGGTAGCAAGACCTTCTAACCCTAATCTTAATTGCTTTGAAAATGTGTATGAATTATGCATGACTTGTATTGAAAATTTGTGATGATTGAAAGTGTGAATATGTGCCTTTGTATGCTATGGCCATATGCATTTCATTGTTACATGTTGCACATTTATGAATTCACACTTATATTGAAAGTTGTCATGCAATTTTATAATGTGTTAAAAAGTTTTGCTACTGGGATTTCCAAAAATCTCACCCTCCGCCACTAACCATTTTTAGGTGGAAGCACATCAAAGGGTAAGGAGAGCATGCTTGATACTTGAAGCAAAGTTTGATGTGTATTAATGTGGATTTTGTTGTAGACATTATATTATTTTTGTTTGAAGTTTGTAATGTGGCATGAAATGTAACTCATGCATGTATGTTGGACTCAAGATAACTAAGGTATGCCCTAAGAATGTCTAATTATATAAGTTATTATGATTAAGAAAAGTTTAGGAATCATTAGGATGAATTATGAAGTTAAGTAGAAAATTTGGCTAAGTGAGAAGTTGGTTAAACCCCCAAATTTGGCATAACATGAAACAGAGCAAACGAGCTCCAAATGAGATGAAATTTTCTGCAAAAATATTTCACATTGCAATGTTTAAAACGAGCCAATGATCACTAAAATTGTAGTTTTTAATTGAAAGTTATGACTGTCCAAAGTTGATGAAAAATCACAAAAAATCCTGGGAAAATGAAAAATTACTATATGAATAGTACATTTTCATGAAATAATATGTACCGATTGGACCAGTTACTGTTCAAATGAGTATTTGTCCCTCATAAAGGAATTTGTAAGCTTCAAATAGAAGTTGGAACCACTTGATTTTGATTTTTCTAGAATTAGTTATGAATTTTCAAAGTTGGCCTTAAAACTGTGAATAGTAATTTCCTTAAAAATGAAAGTTTTCATTTTAGTCCCTTTTGACAATATGAGTTATTTGAGGTCATAATTTGATTCCAAATCATCATAAAGGAAGCTAAGAGGACTAAGTAAGAGGTGTTGCAGAAAACGTGCAATCGGAGGGCAAAAACTTTTAAAGCTTTAAAAATTTCTACATTTTTTACTAATACTCTAGCCCTTTTCTTTTCCCGAAATTCCCTCTAGATTGTCCAAAATTAATTTTTGAAATAAATTATATTTTCAAAGATTTTCGGGTCTTTTTCCCAATTTTGGGAAAATCGCCTTAATCGTATACTAGGGAATAATTTTATTAAATACTATAAAATTCATTGAATTTTTCCATACTCTGGTATCTGATCTTTAGGACATCCTGATACCTTAAATAATTATTTTTTCCCTTTACACCCTTCAAAATTATATAGACAGAAATTCAGTCCGAATTTGGAAAATCCGTGATTCACGGTTGTGATCAGTGAGTCGAGCTCTGTCTATTGGGCATCTGTAAATTTGTTTGTCAACAATTGACTTTTGACTTTGACTTTGTTAAATGACCAAAATGCCCTTCCTTTTTCTCTTATTTACCATTTTGCCCCTACTTTATCTAATTTTCCGAAATTCCCATTTTTTCTATAGTGCAAGGGATGGTAAAGGATCTCGGGTCTTAACATTTCACAGGAAGTTGTGGTTTAAATAAGGCTAAAACATTTGAGCTTACTTGGACTCTTTCATTGTGTCTAAATTTCCTTTTATTTGTGCACAAGTCCTTGAGGTATTTAGTATATTTAGGGACCTTTTTAACTAAGTCAAGCAATGGTATGTTCACGTCTACTTTGCTAAACAAATCAAAAACTTCCTTCTCACTTTCTTTTCAGCAAGCTTTTTATTCATCAAGTATGAATTTGGAAAAGAGAGTTTGTGAATGTTTACCTCTTTACCTTTCGACGAGGTAGAATCATGCTTGTTTCTTTCCTTGTTCTTGCTCATTATCCCTTGCTCAAAGTCTATTCTTTCTTCTTCTTTTTACTGTGGTGATGCACTCTCTCTTTTCAGCAACAATTCTTCTTTTGTGCTCTCACTCCTCTTCTCTTTTTCAGTAGCTTGTGCAGTCTCTTCAAATGTACTATCATATTCTCTTTTCTCATATTCTTCTTCATCATCAAATATCACTTACTTCCCACTTCTCAAATTGACTGCATTTAATCCTTTAGGGTTGATGACGGTATTAGAGGGTATGGAGCCACCACTCCTTGCTTATTGTTCACTCAAATTGTTGGAAAGTTGAGTGACAAAGGAGTTCAAATTTTTGGCTTTGGTTTCCCACTGCTCCATCTTCTTCTATAAAGAAGCGTATCTTACATCATTCTTCGAAGAATCCTTTTGAATAAGTGAGGCAAGCGAATTGATTGGTTGGCGGTGGAAGCATTCTCTTCCTTGAGTAGCACCAACATGTTTTGAAGTAGCTGATTCATATCCTTCTTTAGTGGCACACTCAAAGCTTGTTACGTATTTTGAATGTTGGAGTTAGAAGGTCCAGCTCCTACACTCCCTTGAAATCTCTGGGAATTGGCTTCTTCATCCTTCCAACTGAACTTTGGATTGGATTTCCAACCTTCATTATATATGTTGGAATAGGGATCCCATTTCTTGTTTGGTCTCCCTTGATGCATTGCAGAAACTTATTCGAATTGGCCTGGGCACACACTTGAGATAGGCATAACTGACCCACAACTTTCATAATTTGGAGCAACTAAATCCATGGATTGCAGTGATCTATTAGCATTTAAGTTCTTCAACTCAGTAGTGATAAGGGACAATAGGGTTGTAACTTTACTTTCCAAGGAATCTACCTTTGATTCTAGGGTGTCCATTCTTCTGTTTTGAGCACTCGAATTTCCAACTTCATGGGCAGCCCTAGTGTCTCTTATACTATATTGTTGATGGTTCAAAGCCATCTTCTTGATAAGCTCCCAAGCTTCTTTGTCGGTTAAATCAATTAATGAACCTCCAGCAGCTGAATCTAACATTCCTTTTTCTTTGGCTCTTCAACCCATCATAAAAATATTGAACCAGCTGCTCATATGGTATTTGATGGTAAGGACATCTTGAAATAAGTCCTTAAAATCTATATAAATAATCATATAATGATTTATCATACTTTTGGCATGCGGAGTAGATTTCTTTCCTCATTGATGAAGTTCTTGATGCTGGGAAATACTTTTCCAAAAATACTTTCCTCAGATTAATCTTACTTTGATAAGCATTGGCCACATACCTCGGAAGACTCATGAACCATTCTCTTGCTTTTCCTTCCAGCGATAGGTGGAACACCTTCCATAGTACTTGGTCAAGTGAGGCTCCAACTGGTTTCATGCTCTGCCAAATCATAGAAAATGATTACAAATGGATGTATGGATCCTCTCCTGGCATACCATGGAATTTAGGAAGAGAGTTAATTAACAATCCTTTAATTTCAAAATTCACATCGTAATTTGGGCAAGTAGTAGTAAATGGATCATAATTAACATTAGAGGTCATGGCTTCTCTTATAGTTCTTCTGTTATTCCCGTTATTATCCCCTATTCATTCTTCTTCGCCATTTCTTCTATTACCATTCCTCGGTTGATTTTCATTTATATTTCTATTTTGGGGGTTTGGTATATTCTCAACCATAATGTTCTCTAAAGAAGAATTTCCTAAATTAAGTATCTTTTCTATGCTAGACTCTCCTACTTCTACGCCTAAATCTCTTACTAACTTGCCTTTCTCTTTTCTTTGGTTGGCCTTACATCTTTCCCTCAATATTCTCTCAATTTCGGGATCGTTAGGTTCAAGTTGATTCTTTTTGGGCAAACAAGAGAAAAATTCAAGGCAAGAGCAAAATTAAAACAAATCAAAGTACACTTCAAACATGGATGAAATATGTGTATGTTTAAGTGTATGAATGAGTATGTATGAAAGAGATGTATGATTGTAATGCAAGTATGCATTGAAAATGAAATGAATGAACTGAATGAAGTGTGAAAAGCAAAGTTTGGCTATGACAAAAATGAACTTTGGTTGCGGCGCACCACTCCCGAGAGGAATCTCCTGTCAATATTGCAAGTTTAGCCTCGGCGAAATTCAAATTTGGTCGCGGTACACAACACCCGAGAAGAATTTCTCTGTGAAAGTTCACGTGCGTCGTGGTGAAAAATGAAATTGGTCACGGTGAAAATACGAATATTTTCCAGAATGCAGCAGAAACAAGTGTATTCTACTATGCAATGCTAAGATATAAACAAACTAATCCTATACTATGAATAAAGATGCAAAACTAACAGACAAAAACACAATCTAACAATTAATGGCACTTAGCTTCCCAGGCAACGGTGCTAAATTCTTGATCCGACTAAGCCACAAATTGTAAACTTAGGTAGTTGGTTAGCCTTGAAAATGGATTAGGAATATTAATTGTGATTTCCATGGATTATTGAATAGGGATAACCTAGGGTCATTCTCTCTGGAAGCTACCATTGCGTACCCATAATCCTTAGCTTGTGGTTATGCTTACGAAGCGAATGCAATCAGTTTTTAAATTAAATTAAGCTATGTACTAAACTACTTTCAAAATAAAACTTGTTTTTGGTATTTTCTTGTGAGAAAGATAGTAAAAGCATACTTGAATGTGAAAGAGGTATGTGATGGTGGTTTCCTCTTGAAAACAAATTGTGCCATCATAGTTCACATAGGATTAGGGAAAGCATCGACTTTAAGAATACTAGGTTTTGTAATTAAAAACCCCAACAATTCGCTAGGTCAGAAATCTCATGAAATGAACTCCATTCCATGAAATACTTTAAGAACACTTTTCTGAGAGTTCAATATGCTATATTCGCCGCGGCGAACCTCTTCTGAGAGTTCATGCCTGCTGATTGAACTTTAGCCACGATGAAATTGTCCAAAGCTGCTTCCTCTTGCCTTTTATACAGAGTTCCTGAAATGAAACAGTAAATATTGGCATATCATTTGCTCATGATGGAATTTAAGCACAATAACATCATTATTCATGGCACATATACCCAAAATTACACTAATGCAAATCAATAACTCCTAATCTCAAATTAAGTACAAAAGTGTCATGTATGGGTGAAAATTGACTCTAAGACTCAAGAAATTCAAGTAGAAAATTATACAAATAAAGCTCAATCACACTTTCCTGATGATCCTCCTACAGATGCAGTATTGACTATGATTGACTTCTTATCTTTCATCCTGAATCCTGAGCCTCAGCCTATTCTTGCATCTCTTGTGCAACACCTCTTAATTATCCCTCTTAGCTTCTATTATGAGGAGTTGGAACCAATTAGTGGCCTCACACAACTTAAATTGTCAAAATGAAACAAGTTGGAAACTTAGTTTTTAGGAAAGTTACTATTCATAGTTTTTCGGGCCAACTTTGAAAAATCATAACTAATTCTAGAAAAATCAAAACTCAGTGGTTTCAACTTCTATTGGAAGCTTACAAATTCCTTTATGAGGGAAAAATGCTCATTTGAACAAAAACTTGTCCAGTTGGTGTATATTCATTCGTGAAAAACACTGTTCATATGGTAAATTTTTTTCCCAGGATTTTTGTGATTTTTCACCAACTTTGGATAGTCATAACTTTCTGTACAAAATTCCATTTTCATTGATCTTGGTCTTCTTAAAATATTGAAATGTGAAGTATTTTTCCACAAAATTTCAATTCATTTGAAGCTTATTTGCTATGTTTCCCGATAGGGTAAAGTGGGGCAAATCACCAACTTGACTTTCAACACTTAACCGAATTTCTATTTTTCTTAACTTCCCAACTTACCATATTGATTTCTAAACTTTCCTTAACCATTTTGATCTAGATAATTAGGCATTCTTCAAGCATAAACTAAATATCAAAAGTCCATAGTACATTCATCCATCACATTACATAACATATTACAACATACAAACAAAATACATAAAGTTCTTGATAAAGTCCAACACATTATGCACTCACATTTGTCTCATGCTTCAACCACTTTCTCTTTACCTTTATGAGTGCCTCCACCTAAAAATTGTTAGTGGGGGAGAGTGAGATTTCAAAGAAATCCCAATAGCAAAACTTTCTAACAAGGTCATAAAATGCATGACATGTACGTAATGAGTGTGAATGCATAACAAATGAATGTGCACATGAGACATGAATATGCATATGGCCATAGCATATCAAGCACATATTCACACTTTCATTTTCATACCATAAGTCATGCAAAGTTTCATTACAATTTCATAACATAAAGTTAAGTTAGAAGGTCTTGCTACCTTTTCCTTTACTTAATGCTCTCTTTGGCTTCTTGAACTTTATCCGCTTGGACCAATTTCTTGCATACATTATCAACAACATCATGGCCATTAATTTCAAGCCATTTCCAAAGCACAAACTAAAGGAAAAATCCCTTGAACTAATTCTTGAGTTTAAAGTTCCTTAAGAACCCTAACTTTACTTTATTGTATTCTAATGCTTCCATAAACTTGTGACCACTTTTACCCTACACAAAAACTCATTATGGACTCATTGGAAGCATCAAAACCATCAAAACAAACTTTCTTCCTCAAATTCCAGCTATGGCTGAGACACACACAAATTCCTTAAATGGAATTTTTCAACTTTCATCCTTTTTAACACTTGTTTCTTGTTTCCAAAATCATATTCAAGCATGGTATAACTTGTTTCTAGCTTCCCTATTTTAAATGGAAAATTTGGCAGCACCTCCCCTAAGACTTCATGATTTCCCAATTTACAAAATCTTCAAGACAATCTCAAACAACCACAACATATATATCAAAACACTCCTTACAACACAAGGAGGCTTTTACCATCAATGAATGGCTCTAAATCTCTCTCTTTCTCAATTTGCTCTCAAGAATCCTAAGCATTCAAACTTGAGAAAGAGAGCTCAAATCAAAATTTCAATCCATGGAAGTTGTATAAGAAGTTGAGAGGAGGATTTTGATATATAGCATGAGTAGTAACTCTCTTACATTAGGATTTCCCAAGCTTTTCTTCCTCCTTCTTGCTCTTGGATATGGAGGCTCTCTTCTCTCTTTTTCCAGCTGCAAAAGTCAGTGGGAATGTTGCAGAAATGGGGGAAAAAATCTTATTTATAAACTTATTAAATGGAATGGATGGATGAGATAAAGTCTTGAAATCAAGGGCTAAGATTTAACCCACATGCATGATATTTGCTTGGCCCTCATTGGTCACTTAAAACTGAGTAATCATGGCTGTAACTACGGGTTAAAAATCTGGTTGGAGTAACCAAACTGGATCCCCTTCAGTTACTTCTACCGATTGCACTTTTTACCGGTAAACATAACTCTATTCCGGTAAATCTTTTTCTACTTTTCTGAAAATATTTTCATCCTTATTTAATCTCCATAATTTCCTCTTAAATATATTCAAATCATTATCCTCAAATTGACCCTTGATTCATCCAAAATTAACAGGATTATTTTATCCTGCCGAAAACTCCTGAAAACAAGCAGTTTTAGAATAAAGCACTTTTAGGGCTTTATAATTTCCTATATTTTTCATTGATATTCTAGCCCTTCATATTTCCCCAAAATACCTTCCAAATTTTCCCAAATTAATTTTTGTAATAAATTGTATTTTTGGGGATTTTTCGGGCATTTTCCCCCATTTTCGGGAAAATCGCCTTAATCGTACTATGGGCAATAATTTTGTAAAATACTATAAATTCCACTTAATTTTAATAGACTCTGGTTTTTGGTCTTAGGGAACTCCTGATACCTTAAATAAATATTTTCAACTTTAAATGTTTAAAAATTCATAATTCCTTATCCTGAGCAAATTTCAACAATCGGTTGAATTTCTGGTAATCAGGGAGTTCTGCTCTATCTTTTGGGCATCTCTGACTTTTTCTGATTTTTGGTCGACTATTTGACTTTTGACTTTGACTTTGACTTTGACATTGTCAAATGACCAAAATGCCCTTATACTTTCTCTTAATGACCAAAATGCCCTTTTTTAGTCTAACTTTTACTAATTTCCCATTTTGCCCTTAACCTTTTGGCCCTTGATCTTTTGGTTTCTGATTCTTGGAACAACTTCCCAGGGGGTCACCCATCCTTGGATTTCCCTAGGGTGAGCACGCTTAACTTTGCTAATCCTACCGGTTTTCATCCATCTGGCCAAATCTAATGCTGCAACTTTCGGCCTATAACTTTATTCCATTTATGAACTATCTGTTGATGAATTCTAATCTGTTTCGTAATTAACAGATTATCATTTATATCAGCTAGCAGAGAAATCATGGATATTATATCTTGTGTCCTCCATGGCTCAATATGCCCCTCCCATTGTTCCTATTCATCAGCCCACTTCTATTCCTGAACCTTCATTTGATCATGTTCCCTCTCCTCCTTACCCACCCCCTGTTTGATTGATGCCAAAAATGGGGAGAAAGAAAATTAGATGTTGATGTTGCTTACTTTGTGTTTTTGCTTTGTATTTTGCATTATGACAATGGATTATGACTTTATGACTTTAAATTGATGTTTATGGTTTTACATTAATGATATTATGATTTCATGATTCATATTATGTTTACAAGTATTATGGTTTATTGTTACAAGTTTTTTCTAAAGTTCAGCTTTCATAATTCCTAATCCTGATTTTAAAAGTTTTTGTCATCATCAAAAAGAGAGAGAATGTTGATGCCATATTTTGATGATAACAAAATGATTTCAGGAATTATGAAGCTTAAGTTGATGTTGAGTAAGTGTTTATAATGAAACACTCAAATTTTGTACCTCTGCGAGTTTGTATGACAGTATTGAGAATACTCAAGCATTATGTATTAAAACTCGAGTATTGTGGCTTTTTAATGTGTTAAAAATCAATAATTTTAGACAACACTCGAGTTATTGTTGAATGTGATGAGAATACTCAAGTAATGAAGTTAGGCACTCGAGTATCATGAACTAAAATGATTATGTGTTTCAATACTTTTAGTGAAAACTCGAGTATAATGTTAAAGTATTGACAACACTCGAGTAATGTGTTTGAAACACTCAAGTATTGGATCACAAAATGGGTTATAACTGAATACTTTCATGTGAAACTCAAGTATTGGGATAAAGTGCTGTCATTACTTGAGTTTTCTTTTTCAATACTCGAGTATCGAGTTGCGTTTTCAAACCTCAGTATTTCACTTGAAGCAAAACACTCGAGTCTATATTGAAAGTATTGCCAACACTCGAGTGCTAGTTTACAACACTCGAGTATTGAGCTTTTTTCAAAACGTGGCACAATACTTGAAGAAGAACACTCGAGTATATATTGAAAGTGTTGCCAACACTCGAGTGCTAGTTTACAACAATCGATTATCGAGCTTTCTTTTCAACACATGGGGTAACACTTGAAGTAGAACACTCGAGTTCATAATGAAAGTGTTGTTAACACTTGAGTATTGACTTCTAATACTCAAATATCGAGCTACATTTTTCAAATAAACACAACACTTCCATTCTGAAACTCGGGTAATGGTAAAAGAAGTGATAACACTCGAATTCTATGTCCTGAACAGTCGAGTATTAGGCTATTACAAAACATTTCACTTTAAAGCTTTTCCTAAACACACGAGTACACAAATTATAACACTCAAGTACTTATGCTTAATTTCAAAACTTCTGCAATACTTCTTACAAATACTCGAGTAACTTCAAAATGTGTTTTACAAACTTGAGTATTGATTCTAAAACTCGGGTAAAGCTTCAAAGATTCAAATTTACTCAACGGCTATTTTTCTCTTACAGCTTTTACCTGCTCTCTATAACTTTTCCTATTTGTGCTTAACAAGTTTGAATCTCACCTGTCTTCATAAATACAGAAGTATTGAATCATGGAAAGAGAAATAAAGCTGTCCATACCGCTTACAGATAGATTGCATGAATCTACTATTGTCGTCTACATTCCTTAGTTGCTTTTAATGCAAACATTAATGGCAAAGCATAAACGGTAGTTGATGAGAGTAACACATATTAATACCTCTCTAATGGTAACTTCATTACTTATCATCTATAAAAAGACCAAGCATTCATTACAGAGAAAAAAGAGACGAACGCTGCAATTATTCTACGATATTTATTGTATTCTCTGTAAACTATTCCAAATACTTCCCACACTTCAGTATTTATTATCTACTCTTTCAAGAGAGTTTATATCATTCAACTTCATTGTAAATCTGTGAGATATTCAAGGTTGGGACCTTGAATTTGTTAGGTTGAGAATTTGTCAGAAAACAGAGAGCGTGAGTCTCTGTTTTATTGCATTTTCTAAGGGGGAGTGTGATTCTCCACTATAAAGGCATTGTTGGCCTTGTTTGCTGCTGATTAGTGGATTGAAAAGCTCAGAGGTGATCTGAGGACTGGATGTAGGTTAGAAGGACCGAACCAATATAAATCTCATGTGTTCATCTTCTCTTTGCCTTACTTGATGACATTATTTTAATTCTGTGATTTTTGTTTTAATTTTAAAATTAACCAATTCACCCCCTCTTGGTCAAATCATACACTAACAACACAATAAGCCTTGAGCATGCCACAAAAAGAGGACACCAACCAACTTTTGCAAAATATGTTGATGCTGCTTAAGGAAGAGAAAGCGTCCACCATGAACTAGTTCAACTCAATAGCCTCATTGATTCAGAAAGACTCCTCAAAGAATGATACAACGTATGTCTTTTTGAAAAAGAGGATGGAGCTGTGGGAAACAAAAGAGGAAAACTTGAACTCCTTCGTCACTTAGCTTTCCAACAATTTGAGTGAACAACAGGCAAGGAGTAGTGGTTCCATTCCCTCTAACATTGTTATAAATCCCAAGGGCTTGAACGCCATTAACTTGAGAAGTGGGAAACAAGATGGATTTAGAGAGGAGAAAGTAGATGACAAAGGAGGAGGAGAACCAGAAAGTGAAGTTGCTACACTCCTAATCAGAAGGAAGGATAGTGAGAGTGCTAAGGAGAAGAAAATACTTAAACGAGAAGGATCATCCTCCCACATGCAAGAAGAGACCTTAGATTCAGAATAAGGAACTAAGCAATCAAGAGAGAACGCTAAAGGAAGCAAGCATGGACTAACCTCAGCTAAAGGTAAGGAGGTAAATATTGAAGAACTCATTTTCCCAATTCTTATTTAATGAGTAAGAAAATGACTGAAAAGAAGCATGAGAAGGAAGTCTTTGATTTATTTAGTAAGGTAGAGGTAAATATTCCATTGGTTGACTTAGTTAAGAGAGTTCCTACATATGCTAAGTACCTTAAGGACATATGCACTAACAAGAGAAAATTTAGACCAAATGAAAGGGTCCAAGTGAGATCCAATGTGCCAGCCCTCTTTAAACCCCAAATTCTTGTCAAATGTTAAGACCCTAGATCTTTTACCATCCATTGCACTATAGGCAAAATAACCATAGGGGGCACTATTAGATCTGGGGGATGCCATCAATGTGATACCCAAGTCTTTATAGGAAGCCTTGGGGTTGAAAAATTTGAAACCAACAACTGTGGTACTCCAATTAACTGATAGGACAATTAGGCATCCTGAGGGGTTAATAGAGGATATCTGGGTAAAGGTCTGGACTTAGTTTTTGCAGCTGACTTCTATGTGCTTGACATGTCCAATGAGTCCATTAGGGAGTCAACCTTAATCTTGGGCAAACCCTTCTTGAGGAATACTAATACCATTATTAGCATGAAAGAAGTGAGCATTTCAATGGAAGTAAGAGAAAATAAGATATAATTTAACATGTATGTGTTGATGCCTTATTTTGATGATAACAAAATGATTTCAGGAATTATAAAGCTTAAATTGTTGATGATTAATTGTTCTTAGTGAAACACTCGAGTTCTGTGATCAAGTTATCAAGTTTGTATAAAAGTATTGAGGAATACTCGAGTTCTGTGCTTTAATACTCGAGTATCAAGGTTTTCCATAAGTTAAAAATCAATACTTTTAGACAACACTTGAGTTTTTGTTGAAATTGTTGATAATACTCGAGTTCTGAACTTCAATACTCGAGTATTGCAGGTTTAATGTTTCTAAAATCCAACACTTTAAGTGAAAACTCAAGTATGGGTATGAAGTGTTACAAACACTCGAGTTATGATTTTAAATACTTGAGTATTGGTGTTAAAATGTGTTATAGCAGAATACTTTCATGTGAAACTCGAGTATTGATATTGAAGTATTGACAACACTCGAATATTGTGTTGTAATACTCGAGTATCGGGCTTTGTTTTCAAAAGAATACTCTACTCCTGAAGCAAAATACTCGAGTTACAAATGAAAGTATTTGCAACACTCGAGTATTATGTTCTGAATACTCGAGTATTGAGTCAAAATACTTGAACTTGAAATATAACACTTGTGTTGTAGAGGAAGTGTTGACAACACCCAAGTGCTTGTTCTCAACACTTGAGTATCGGGCAAAAGTTTTCAAATGAAAGACAACACTTCAAGTACAATACTCGAGTATTAGGTGAAAGTGTTGACAACACTCGAGTATTGGCTTTTGAATAATGGAGTATTGAGCACCATTTCCTCAAAAACACAACATTTCCATCTAAACACTCGAGTAATGGTAGAAGAGTGACAACACTCGAGTTTTATGTTTTCAACACTCGAGTGTTGTTATATTTCAAATGATTTCACCTCAAGTTTTCTTCTAAACACTCGAGTATCAACTGAAAGTATTTCTAACACTCGAGCACAAGAATTTCAACACTCGAGTATTTACACAAAATTTCAAAATCTTTTGCAATACTCTCATCTAACACTCGAGCAATTTGAAAAGTGTTTATGAAACTCAAGCATTGACAGAAAACACTCGAGTATCATTTTATAAAATTCAAAATATTTGATAAACACTCGAGTTCTACGAATAAAACTTGAGTATTGTTTCTCAACGGCTATTTTCTCTTCTGACAGCTTTCACTTGCTCTGACATCTTTCCTTATTCATGATTAATAACGTTTGAACTTCAGCTACTTTCATAAATGCAAAAGTCCAGGATCATAGAAAGAGAAAAGCTGCCCATACCTCTTCACAATTATTGCAGACAGATTACACAAAGCCGTCATCATCGTCAATATTCCTGAGATGCATTTAATGCTGCATTAATGGCAAAGACGAAGAGGTGGTTGATGAGAGTAACGGATATTAAACTCTATCTAACGGCAACTTCATTCCTCTCATCTATCAAAGCCCTAAAAATTCATTACAGAGACAACGATCATTTTTATGAGCATTAACAGCTATCCATCAGCCTCTTTGTAATTTCTTCATTTCTTATTCTAAACTTCATTGATTGCTATCTACTCTTTGAGAGAGTTTCATTGAGTAATATTGTTTGTAAATCTATGAGATAACTTAAGGTTGGGACCTTGAATTTGTTGGGTTGAGATTTGGGTAGAAGAACAGAGAGTGTAAGACTCTGTTTCATTGAGAATTGTAAGGGGGAGTGAGAATCTCCATTGTAGAGGCTGGTAAGCCTGGTTTATTGGTTTTTAGTGGATTATAAAGCTCAGAGGTGCTATGAGGACTGGACGAAGGTCAAAGGGATCGAACCAGGATAAATCTTTGTGTTCATCATTCTTTTACTCTTTCAGTAACTTTTCTCTTATCTTGATTTAAATTTCGAAATTTTTTAATCTGACCAATTCACCCCCTCTTGGTCAAATCCTATTCTAACATTTGGTATCAGAGCAGGTCTCTTATGGAAAGAACTTAACAGTTTCAAGAGAGATCCATGGCAGGATTTGGAGAACATGTTATGGCCGACGGAGCATCCATCACCAGACCACCAGCTTTTAATAGCCAGAAATTCTCATTCTGGAAGATTAAGTTTCAAAACTTTATTCTGGCCACTGCTTTTGATCTATGGGATGCTTTTGAAATAGGAAACATCGTGCCTATGAAAAAGGACAATGATCAACTAGTTCCAAATCCAAAAGCAGAGTTCAAAGACGAGGACAAGAAAAAGATGTTGTTAAACAGAATAGTTGTTCTAATGTTACAAGCAGCGCTAAATGAAGATGACTTCTTCAAAGTATGCACCTTGCCTTCTGCAAAACATATGTGGGATGCATTAGAAATAGCTTATGAAGGAATAGAAGCAGTGAAGGAAAGTAGAGTTAACATGTTGACTACAGAATATGATCTGCTCAGAATGAAGGATGAGGAAACTATTGCCGAATTCCAAATGTGTCATACTCATCTCGTAAATAAATTGGCAACTCTTGGCAAAACATATTATTAACGCTCTCAGGTGAGAAAAATCTAAATGTTTTATCCAGCAAATGGGAAGCTAAGGTTACAGCAATAGAAGAATCCCGACACTACTACAAAAGGTACCTTTTACGCCCTATTTTTAAACCAATAGGCGCCCTTTCTCGGGGGGTGTATATGTGAGGGGACCAGAAAGTTAGACCTTACGGTGCCCATTTTGTTGGGAGGCGCCGTAGCTCTCAATACAGCGCCCTTTTTAGCATGTAAGGCACCGTAGCTCCCACCTACGGCGCCCATTGCACTATCTAGGGCTCCGTATATACTATTTTTTAAAAAAAAATTTCCTCAATTTTATCAACCCACCTGATTCAGCTTACAGTTACATTTTATACACCAAATCAAGTCTAGACAGAATAAACAAATATCAGGGTTCTAATCAAAAGTCATTGTGGCGGAGAAATACAAATTGAAATTCCTCAAGAGTTAGACGTATATATCTTCGAAAGCCAAGTCCTTGTTGTAGTGAAACACAAAACTCATCATTGTCATTTACTAAGCAAATATCATTGTACATTTGTTGCAGAGTAACATAATTCATCAATCTAATTAACCCTATACAAGTCGACATGAATGGTTGAAACTATATATATTCACCTTGAAGAAATAAGCATGATCTACAAATCAATAAGACGTTTGGCCATCAAATCCCGTATCAAATCAATGTCACCAACCATGTAAGCATCATCATTATAAAAAATCTACAAATTTAAAAACAATTATTAAAACAAATCCAAATTCATCAAACTAAACGATTAACTCATCAATATTTCATAAATTACGTAATACCTCT